>JADBJO010021000.1:0-30341 GCA_016801955.1 Conus betulinus | reverse complement strand
GACAAAGGGTTTGCCATGGGCGAAGGTTGGCTGGAGGTTTCTGCAGATCTGCGAATGGTGTGATAGAGCTGGCTAGCTGTTCAGTTCTAGTAGCCAGCTTGTTCCTGGGCGCGTAGACGAGAAAAACACTGGTGTAGATACAGTCAGTCATACACAGATGCAGACGGGAAGAAATAAAGGAGACCACGACAGACTATGTATGCTTCAGGTACGGTTCAGTTGGAACGTTCTTTCTAAAACTGTGACGTCCAGCCCCGTGAGCTCCAGAAATGTTCATTTCATTTATTTCATTGCATGGGTCATTTTCTTACCCCTATCCCCGCCCCTTCTTCTTTCCCCATTCATATGTATTCATACGTATGCGCATATAATACCAGACCACCCTCCACATGTCGCACATCGCATCATGTGCCGTGCTTCATCCCAATCCACTCCACCTTTGCTATGCCATATCCCACTCCACTCCACTCCACATACAGCAGTCTGCATCCCACTGCACTCCACCTTTGTCATGCCATATCCCACTCCACCGCACTCCACATACAGCCCACTGCAACCCACTCCACTCCACCTTTGCTATGCCATATCCCACTCTACTCCACATACAGCTCACTGCACCCCACTCCACTCCACCTTTGCCACGCCATATCCCACTCCACTCCACTCCACATACAGTCCACTGCTTCCCACTCCACCTTTGCCATGCCATACCCCACTCCACTCCACTCCACATACAGCCCACTGCATCCCACTCCACCTTTGCCATGCCATATCCCACTCCACTCCACTCCACATACAGCCCACTGCATCCCACTCCACCTTTGCCATGCCATATCCCACTCCACTCCACTCCACATACAGCTCACTGCATCCCACTCCACCTTTGCCATGCCATACCCACTCCACTCCACTCCACATACAGCTCACTGCATCCCACTCCACATTTGCCATGCCATATCCCCACTCCACTCCACATACAGCTTACTGCATCCCACTCCACTCCACTTTGCTATGACATATCCCACTCCACTCCACTCCACATACACATACCCCACTGCATTTCACTCCACCTTTACCATGCCATATCCCACTCCACTCCTCTCCACTCTACATACAGCTCACTGCATCCCACCCACACTCCACCTTTGCCATGCCATATCCCACTCCACTTCACTCCACATAGAGTCCATTGCATTTTCACTCCACTCCACCTTTGCCATGCCATGTCCCACTCCACTCCACATATAGCCCACTGCATTCCACTCCATTCCACATATACCACGTCGCGAACGTCTCCGGCTCCGGCACCATATCACTCCCAGTTACTACACGTATACCAGACTGCAGCATTCCACTCCAAACCAATCCACATACACCATGCAGCATCCCACTCCACTCGATATACATATCACATTCCATACAAACCATGTGCATCCCAGTCACACTTTACATATACTAAACTGCATCTCACTCCACACCACACATACCATGCCCGCCCCCCCCCCCCCCCCCCCCCCCCCCCCCCCATTCCACACAAACTACCCAGCATCCTACTACATTGCACATACATCAAACGATATTCCTCTCCATTCTACATATACCATACCATGCTGCATCCCACTCCATTTTACATATACTGTTCTGAATCTGATTCCATTCCAGATGTACCACACCGCGTCCTGCTCTACTCCAAATATAGCGCGCCACACACCACAGTGCCCACGACACTACACTACACTATACTGCATTGTACTTAAGTATACATTACTTTACCAGGCACAGACAGACAGACGGCCAAGATTGATCTGTGGAAACCACTGTATTCCTCGTACTGTAGCCCCTCTGTTTGTCAATCGATTCCCGTCGAAGGTCTCTCTCTCTCTCTCTCTCTCTCTCTCTCCCCCCCCCCCCCCCCCTCTCTTTTCCTCCGTAAATACAGTACCGACTGCGCCCCTGCGCTGCAAAACATCAAGGGACTTGTTACACCGCGAAATGTCACAACTCCATGATTTGTCGTAAAACGCGGTCAGAAAGGACAAGAGGAGAGAGGGGGGGGCTTTCTCAAAAAATGGCGCAATGCGTCAACGGGCTGCGAGTTCCCGAGAGGGATCACCACGTTCGGTCGCAGATGCTTAGAACCATGAGGGGGAGGGGAAGGGGGAGGGGGAATATTCGTCATTCTCTCTCTCTCTCTCTCTCTCTCTCTCTCTCTCTCTCTCTCTCTCTCTCTCTCTCTCTCTCCCCCCTCCCCCTCCCAAGAAAAATGAAAAGAATAAATGATATGTTCGGGAAAAGATACATTTTACAACTTCTCCCAACTGAAGATAAAAACGTGATGTGTAGATTGGTCGATTGCTTGTCGAAGTAAATCACAGCCGATATTCGTCTTGTCATTGCAATGGTAATCTCGACACGATCTTTCACAAATTCCAACAAAATGTCAAGCTACAAGTTTGAATCCCGACACTCGAAGATAGGAGCGTGTGTTTTAGCTACCCGTCTTTACTTGCTCCCATCCTCCCATTCCCTCTCTCTCTCTCTCTCTCTCTCTCTCTCTAATCTCTCTCTCTCTCTCTCTCTCTCTCTCTCTCTCTCTCGTCGTGGCTGAAATAGCATATTTTCTTATTCATTCTTTCTGTCTAATTTTTGCTGAAACTTACATACATAACTTACATACTTATGTATGTTTACTGCCTGTCTTTCGGTATCGACTTACTGTCCACGCTCCGACGCTGCGCAACGAGGCATCGCCGTGACAATCCTCGTCCACCATTGCTTTTTCTGTCCTCTTTTTCTACTATATTTAAGTGTTGCTCAGGGAAACAGATACAAATACAGTGACAGACCTAGTTGCTTGGCAGTGCGTGGATCTTGTTTTTGTGGGAACGGGATTTTGTAGCCTAAGAACAAACGTCACCCCCCACCCCCCGAATCTTTTTATGCTTTACTGTGGAATAGGCACCTCACTTCGCATTCAGATTAAACACCACACACACACACACACACACACACACACACCACACACACACACACACACACATACATACATACACACACACACACACGCACGCACGCATGCACGCACACACACACACACACACACACGCACGCACGCACGCACGCACGCACACACACAAATACACATTCTGCTTATTCTAGCTCATTTAAAAATACATATGATTGTTGTTCACGTGCATAAAAAACACATTTTTACAACGGATGAAGTGTATCATAAAGTACACACAGTGAACAGCTAGTATGGCACTCAAGGAGAACGCGGACCTCTGTCATGGTCCAACCGATCCGGGATCCGCCCTATGATCTGGATCATGAGTTCATAGTTTTCTACATAATCTACCTGACAGACAGATAGACAAACAAACCACACACTAGCAGAAGTTGCTGAAAAGTTGGTGTCGAGGCGAAGTGTTACAAAACACAATTACACGTCATCATGAAGCGGCATTAGCATAAACAACTCATCCCAGCGAAACTTCCACATGAAGACAAAAATTTCTCGCTGCTCATCTTCAAAATGCTATTATTTTTTGACGGAGACCGCTAGTGCAGGCAAGCTGACAGGACACTGTTAACTAGAGCGCTAGACGGGGGAGAAAAGAGCCTCACCTTGCTTGCTGAGCAATTTTTCCCCAGCAAAAACTTCAAAACTGGTTGTAGCCTCTTTTGGTGCGATCACAGATTCCTTTACAGCAAAGGAAAAGAAGACAGCGAGTTCCACGAAAGTGAAACAAATAAACAAACACAACAAAACGCGAAAAGCTGTCCTGGCCAAACTGATACTATTAATACTGGTGTGGGTGAAGCTGAGATACATGTTCAGAGACTGTAACTGCCTGAACAGAAGTCTTTTATTGTTGCCTCATTACAGATGATTGTATTGATCGTCAATGATCAGGGAGCATGAAACTGGTAGAGCTCTGATCGCTACGAATAAAAGTGTATCATATATACATCATGCATTGACTACATGCAAATTTCAAATACCTTAATGTTATTAAGTTGATTACCCACAGTTGGGCACTCGCTGTTCAGCACTAATGATGTGGGAATGTCACCCATCTGTATACTGCTATGCATACAGTAGCTTCACCAGGTGCCTGTAGTTTTTTGGTACAACCTCATATTAGACTGTTTATCCCTCTTAGCAGCACATCTTTTGCAGCCTAACCAGGGGCCTCTGGTTTTTAAATCAACCTCATGTTGGATCATCTGTTTCCCTTTGTATGGTCAATCAGTCTTTGCTCAGAATGGACCCAAGATACTTGGAGAAGGTCAAGATGAGGTAAAACCCTGGCTCTTCTTGACAACCAAGTTCGCATCACAGTGAAGGTCAACAAATCTGCAAGTCACTGGTGACATCCCTTCCGTGTAAGCGCAACACAGGCTGGGTGTTGACATGACTCCAAATAGAAAAATGAGGTGTTAAAAAAAATGAATGCATCAGGTGGATTCTCTGCATCTTCAACAAGAAGCTTATGATGAATCATTATGATGGGCAGCAAGTCAACACTTACTTGGGCAAACAAGAATCTCAGTTTGCAGTTATCACATGTTATAAGCATGCCTGCTTCAGGCAGTGTGTCTCACTGTGACTCTCTTCTCAACAGGGTCCAGTAGAGGGAAGATACCCCAGAGACAGACCGAAGAAATCCTGGATAATATCAAGGCTTGGAGGTGTTGCAGTAGCTCTGCTTTGTTTTGCGTGATGGATGATCTCTGACTGTCCAAGCGCGTGTCACAGCACAGCTGAACTTCTGTCACTGGACAACAGAGAAAATAGAATTTTGTAGCTCACACACACAAACACACACACACACACACACACACACACACACACACACACACACACACACACACACACAAGTCTTTCAGGTAGTTCAGGTACAAAAAGTGTGTTCATTTCACAAGATGGAAAACCTGGTTGAACACTCCTTCCTTTCCCTTTATATTTCTGAATGTCAAAGAATCTGGCCTTCCTGTTGTACTGGGAAATGTACAATCCTGGCAAAATGCAGCACAATTAAACCTCCCATTGAATACCGCTTCCCTTTGAAGATTGTTTTTGGTAGATCATTTTCAGTTCTTGTGTGTGTGCTAGATTTACCTTCCATTAAAGACTGCAACACTTTTAAGGACCAGTTTTGTCAGGATTCCTGGAGATCTTGATGGAGACTTCTCACTGAACAATGCTGTTGTTATGTTTCTGTGATTGCAGGCAACCAACGTGAACATTGACCCATTCATGGTAGCCAGAGCGCTCAGAGGCTCGGTGCAGACAAGACGCAACGCGTTCACTTCACCACAGGATTAAAGATCAGTGGAGAGTGTGGGAGGAAGCTTCCTCTGGCTGTTCCTATGTGTTGCTTATGTTTCCTGGCAGGGTTTTTTTTCTACAGATTGTTACTCTGTACTGTACTGGAAAGAATACGGCATAATATGATGATTGTGAGGTCAGACAAATGGAGTGTGTGGGAGAAAACTTGGACTATGGTACTGAAGCCACATCTGTGCATGGATGGCTGCTTTAGGGAATTTCTTTATCTCTGCTTCTGTTCTCTCTCTCTCTCTCTCTTCTCTGTCTCTCTCTCTCTCTGTCTCTCTCTCTCTCTCTCTCTGTCTGCTTCTGGCTCTCTCTCTCTCTCTCTCTCTCTCTCTCTCTCTCTCTCTCTCTCTCTCTCTCTCTCTCTCTCTTTTTTTTTTCTTTTCTTTTCCTCCCTGGTGATCTCCTAGTGAAGGCATAGTGAAAACAAGATAATGTTGGTTGTTGATGCTTCATTCAAGTGTGATGGCTGGTTGTGGCGCTATGTGGAGTGACCTCATGGTGAGACAGTCTGTGCTGTTACCTCATGGTGAGACCGTCTGTGCTGTTACCTCATGGTGAGACAGTCTGTACTGTTACCCTCATGGTGAGGCAGTCTGTACTGTTACAGTCTGTGCTGTTACCTCATGGTGAGACAGTCTGTACTGTTACCTCGTGGTGAGACAGTCTGTACTGTTACCTCATGGTGAGGCAGTCTGTACTGTTACCTCATGGTGAGGCAGTCTGTACTGTTACCTCATGGAGAGACAGTCTGTACTGTTACCTCATGGTGAGACAGTCTGTACTGTTACCCCATGGTGAGACAGTCTGTACTGTTACCCCATGGTGAGACAGTCTGTACTGTTACCTCATGGTGAGACAGTCTGTACTGTTACCTTGAGACAGTCTTACTACTTTTCCTTCTTCTCTTCTCAGAAGCAGCTGTAAGAAAGTTCCACTGTTGTTACAAGGAAGGTCTTTATTCTCTTCCCTGACTGCAGAATGCGTTGATTCAAGCTCTTTCTGGGGAATTGTTTGGTGGTGTTGAGTTCTGTATTGTTTGAGAAGTCCGAGTGCCAGCCTTTGACGCCTACACCAACCCTCTGCCCCTTAAGGAGGAGAAAAAAAAAAACAGAGAAGGATCATCAATTGCCTGAGGGTGAAAGAACAGGCACTTGTGTTGGATCGCTGTGCTGAACTTCCAACTTCAGTTTTGGTTCCAACCTAAAGGGCCCGATTGTGACTGATATACTTGATAGTTATGTGTATTTTCTGTTTGAAAAATTCATCCCTGATGTGTTGTTTTCTCTTCACACTCATTATGATTGTGACTGAGGGACACACCCATTTGACAAACACAGTGCTGTTTTCATGGGGACAAGTGTTTTTTTTTTTTTTTTTTGTCATCTGCCATGACTGGAACCTAAGCTGCTCAATTCACACGTTCACATTTGCTGAAGAGAGAAAGGCCAAGCGTTTCTCCATAGTGCTTTGTTCACGCTGCCAGAGCTCTTACCTGTTCAAGTGTGGAGAACATTTCTGGTGGTCCTTCTTTCTCTGTCATGATGACCCAGCAGACATTGCTCATGACTGTTGACTTAAGCACAATAACCAGCAGCCTGTCCGTACCCCACATCCCCCCTATTGGGGTTCGGTTTTCGCCCTTCACCCACATCCCTCCTACAGGGGTGCGATCAGAGGAGAGTGCCAGGTCTCAACCATACACCCCTCTGAATCCATCTGTTTATCCTCTTCTGTCTTTTCAACTTGAGTACTCTTGAGCCTCATGATCTGAGGAAGATCCCCAGTGGCCCAGAGCTTCTCTATGAAATACAAGTGTAAGCTCTTCTTCACTATGTGTCTTCTCTTTTTTTTATCCTGAGTGAGATAATACGAGTTGAGAACAGTTCCATTTTAGGAGCTGAAATGATTCTTTCTAAAGTCTTTCTGAAGTCCAGCTTTGGCGTGACGTCACATATTGCCACGCAAAGGTTTTCTTGTGTGATTTATGGGCAGGTATGCTGCCTGTGCACTTGTTAATGTTAACTTTTTTTTTTTTTTCACCTAGAATCTCATCTGGAATAACAATGACATATCACTAACATATCAGAATGATGTCTTTTTCTTTTTTTTTTTCTTCTTTAAAACTGTGAGTGTCATATATTCTAATTGATTTATCAATAATCAATGAAAATAATGGATTGATTGGCTTATTATTGTGCTTTGTCAATTGTGTTGTAATTTTGTCGAGAAAAAAACTTAGCACTTGTGAACTGTTGTTGATGATGAGGTGTATAATATCATCGTATGCTTGTGTGTTTTTATCCGTGGCGAGGCTTTCTTTTCTGCGTGGTGACAGCACTGAAACAGCCCTCGGTGGTGGGCTGGGCTAAAGTTACTCTGAGAAATGCGTAAGTTACACTGTTAAATGAAACAGGCTACAGCGTTACTTAAAACATGGTGAAACATGAGTGAAGATGAAAAACCAGGTGCAAAGTGACACTCCTGTCGAACACAGTACAAAACAGGTAGGTGATTTTGAAAGTATGTTTTTAAAGGACATTACAAACAACAGACCTAAAAACACGTACAAGATGATACTCCCTTGATAGCAGTCAGGGAGAGAACATCGTGCTATGGCTTGCAGACTGATGCTGACAGCAATCTAGGAAGTGGTGTTTGTGCATTTTGATGTAGTCATTTGTAACATTTGAAGAAGACCTGTTTGTTAGAATTTCCCTTGTCTGCTTTGTATTGTGTTTTGAGAAATCACCTTGCACCTTGGTTTATCTGTTCATTTATTTATTTTACCCTATGATCACAATGGAGGGAAAATTACTCACAATTGTCTTGGGAGTAACCAACTGTACAATGTATTAGTACGAGTGCCATGAATCCTCTTAGTAAAGACCACCGGCATTCAGACTGCCTATGTTATAAGACCTGCTGGGTTTTTTTTTTTTTTTTTTCTGAAATGTTTAAACTTTTTTACCTGATTTTCTTTTTATCAGTAAAGACTCCCTTCCCTTTGATAGGGATAGGACTGTTCCTCAAATGCAGGGATTTCAGCAGAACCAGAATCTGGTTTCCATGCGTCCATCGCTTGCTTCTGTGGATCAGGTATCAACAACGTATGCACAGCAGGCCTAGCTGGGAAAGCATCAGACTTTGCCTTTCCCTCAATCCATGACTCAGTTTCCACTCAAGACAGGCAAGCTGCATGAGATAGTTGCCTTGAAGTGATCTTCAGCGCAGACTCAGTCCTCTGCAGGCCTGTCCAATGAGTTTTCAAAAGGTCCTGCGTGTGAACGCATGCAAGAAACACCTTGTGCACACACGTTCACTCCCTTTCCACCTTTATGATATGAAAAGTACATGGTGCGCGGGTAGGACTGAAGACTCGAAAACAAAAAACATGTGCATGTTGGTTTGTGTTTGGACGTTATCCCAGAAGATGGAAAGTGGCTGCCTGAAATGTGGAATAAACAATAATCACATATGCAAAAATCTCGCCGGTTGTGAACCTTGGGGGCTTTTGCCAAGGAATGAAAATTTTTTTTTTTAAAGAGAAGAAAAAAAACAATACCCGTGTTGCATGCTTTTCTATGCAAATTATAGAAACGTTCTGTCAGACCATGCATCGTCGTTCCATCCCCCCATCCTCCCTTGATGTATACGTTTTTTCCCAAGCTCACCGCTGCTTTAAAGAACCTTTTTCTTCAACTCTTATCTTTGACCCAGTGTTTTTCTCCCAGTGAAGACTCTCGCCCCCAATTCCACACCCATCACTCAACCCTGCTCTTACCACCACCACCCCTCCCCATGTACCCCACCCCCCTCCCCGACCTCCCTCTCTTTTTCAAGACCTTTTTTCTTTTAGGGATTTCCATTTGTTACACTAAGGTTCCACCACTTTTTTTTTTTTTTTTTTTTTTTTTTTAACTTTCATTGTTCTTTTATGTTCAGTTTGGTTGGTTGGATAAGCCATGAGAGAGATCACTCTTTTATTTTTTTTATGTGCACATAGAAGTTAGATCAGTCATTTTGTTTCTAAACGTGTATGTTTTACATCCAGTTTACATGTATGCATAGCAGTCAGAGTACACCTGCTTTATATGTATCTGTATATGTTTTACATGCAAGTTGGTTGATGAATGACTAGTTAGGTAGAAAAGGCTTACTGTTTTTTCACCTATGTCCATTTGTTACACTTGTGGGCAGTGAAGTCAGCATTATTCACGGAAAGCCATTGATGATTGTTGTTTTTAGATTGTTGTTGTCAGTGAATCACGTGTCTTATGGATTTCATGGTCAGTTCCCAGCCATTGCAACAATAGATGTTTCTGCATATGTACATGGATATTTTAACCTAAATAGTGTGATGCATGCAGTCATTAGCACTGTCACTGCATGTTCTGTTGTGGTGAATCACCAATTGCTGGTCAGGGAAGAGGAATGCATTTATCAAGGAAAAGGAATAGAATGGAAGAGTGGATGCTTCTGGTAATGATTGTATCGTTTTGACTCTTTCATCTAACCAGCAGACAGCTCTGGATATTTAGTCACACATAATTTAATTGTAGATATTGTCTGGAGTCCAGCTCCCTCGAGTTTGCAGCAGATTTTAAATAGACACAACCCTTATGTCGCCAAACTCACATGCAGGTGAAAGGCTTGTTGCTGATCTTGCTTAAACAGAGCAGCTAGGTGGCAGGACTTTCTGTGTGTAAGCTTACTTTCTCGTTTCAAGAGAAACATTGACACCGCCTCATGTCAGTGCCTGCTGATATACCTGCTTACAGGTAATAGCCAGCCAGTCCTAATTTCTGAAAACCATCTCCTCCCCATATCCCCCCCCCCCCCCCCCCACCCCCAGGACATCCCAGTCAAAAGCTTCAAGCTGTCACACCCTCTGTAAGTTCACTTCGGAACAGCTGCATCCAATCACGAGTTTGGAATTCAGAAAAAGCAGATTCAGATGAGCAAAATTTATAACCTAATGATCCCAAATTAGATGAACTATTATTGGATAGTAAGTGTAGCCAAAGCAAGACTGAAACTGAAAGTTACACTGTTGAATCCGTAACAAAAAAGGAGGAGCAGAGGGGGTGGGGAGGGGCGGGGCTTGACCTAACAACAGCAAGATGTTGGCTGTGTTATTACAGTGATTGTGATAGCAGTGAGAGTATCTGTGCTATGAAAGACTAGGGTATCCAAGCCATATCATGGAGGGTGGAAAGTAATGACCAATACAAAGATGAAGAACAGATAGCAGGGCTAACTGTGTGGTTAGAAGGGTAGAGGGAGGGGAGCGAGGGCACTGCATTGTAACTTGAGTCTGAGGCGTTCAGCAAATGCTGGCAATGCCAGCAACAGATGTGTTAAATCCAGTGGCTGGTGGCGTTAGAAGGATGTTTGAGGGAATGATGTTGTTTTCATAGCTGATTTCAACCCTGTCTGCACAGGCGTCTGTGTGTGTTTGTGAGAGATGGAGTGAATGTGTGTGTGTGTGTGTGTGTGTGCGTTGCGACTGTTGGTAAGCGTGCGTTTTGTGTGTTATGTGGCAATGTGCATGTGTGTATTATGTGCATGCATCCTGAGTTTTATATCTGTGAATTTCCCTTCATATTACTCAAACTTTGAAAATGTTGTTGACTAAACGTTCACCATCTTGTTAGTGTACAATCTATTTCCTCCATTTTATAACAAACAGTGAAGGAATGACTATTTCGGTTTAGTTCCAGAGATATCAATATGTAATATACTATGGTATGAAGTAAAGCATTTCTTAGAGAAAAATGCTGATGCTGAGGATATAGGTGAAATAGAATGGTCGGCAGTGAAAGGGTTAAAATCAGACCTGCTGTCTCCCAATTTCACCGACCAGTTACAGTCTGCTTTCCAACAATTGTCAATTCTTCCCTGTCCACGTGAGTGTGACAGCTTCATCCTGCTGTCATGGTGACCTTAGCAGATCAGTTCACAGTTATGCTGAGTCGTTGGTGGGTTTCCGAGGGGGGGGGGGGGGGGGGGGGGGGGGAGCCGTCCTCATTAACACATGTAGAGTGAAGTTTTGCTGAACACAAGGTGGGGATGATATTGGGAGTTAGTTGATGTGAAGCAGGATTTTATCACCAGCACATTTCGGTCTATTGCAGATGCAGTGTATTTGTAATTTGAGTTTCTGATCTCATTCATTGTCACAAGATTTAACATGGAGTGTGAGTTCCAGAGGACAAGTCCTGCTTCAAAGTCAAAGTGGGAAGATCTCTGCCCTCCTGTTCTGTATTGCTCAGCAGGGATCAGAGATGGTCTGTTTTGGTGGCAGTACATTTCATTTTTTTCACAACACTCTGTAAGGGTTCTTGTGAGGGGTGACTCACCGCATAGTGATGCACTGAAAAGCGGACAGTCATTCGAAACGACTGTGACCAAATTTCACGAAGATACTCAATCAGCAGTTTCAGAGTACACATTCAGTCCTCCCTACATCATGCAACAAGAACAGCAAGTGAGGTATAGTCAGTTTTATTGGTTAATTTGGAGAAAAAGCAAAAAACCCAGGCCTCTCTTCAAGCGCTAAAGCGGTATGCTATGTTGGAAACGTGATGGTGAAACATCATTTTATCCAGTGCATGTGAGCAGTAGAACATGTTACACAGCCAAGGTCAAATGAAGAGAGAAGCTGATGTTAGTCTCACTGATTATAAAGTGCTGAAGATGTCAGATTAGCTGCTCCCTAGATATGAGGTAAATTGAGTGTTAAATGTCAGCGACAGGGATCAAGTGTTGGCAATGTGCCAGTGCAAGCTGCAGGTGAAGATGGTGTATACAATTTTGATGTAACGGACCAGACTGCCCATACGATGGCAGTGTAGAGTGCTATGCTTCCCTATTGACACAGATATAACATACAGCATGGAGAGAATGTGCAGCGTGTGTAACTACCCCACAGGTTTGGTTTTGTTTTGCTTTGTTTTTGTCAGAAAGTGGACCCATTCCCATTTGAACTCCATTATACAACACAAACACACTGTAGCTAATTTGTCTTCTTTTTCTTGGCTTTTTATTTAATGGCCTGAGAGTTTGTGTTGATCTTGTTAAACGAAGACAGTTTTTTTTTGTTGTCTTTGTTTTTTTTTTTAATTGGCTTTAGAGCTCATGTTGATAGTGTTAAAGAAAGAAAGATACGTTTCTTTCTTTTTAGATAAGCCTGAAAGTCTTTGTTGATGGTATGAAATAAACAGTGGTTTTGTTGTTGTCACTTTGTTGTTGTTTTTTTATTCACAGTTATATGTTATTATATCTGCTTACTGTGTTTCATTATAACAATTTGGTCATTTGGGCATCAGTCCTCAGCAAGTTGTCTTCATGTTTTTGTTGTTGTTTTGACCTTTTAGGGTGGGGGTGGAGGTGGGGGTGGATGCTGTTTGGAACAAACGCTTTTGACTTTTTATAATCTTCCAGGTATTTCAGCTAGAACTCCATGAATGGTTTGCTGTTGCGTTACGTCTTTGTCCTCAGTCCCAGATATTGTTTTTTTTTCACTTCCTTTTTTTCTGCTCAGAATATATTATGGCATCCCTTTTCATCCCCGCTTCCAGCTCCACATATTTTAAAAGATACTGAAAAGGAACATGTTCTTTTCAAACCAAAATTACTCTTCAGATCAAAGAAAAAAATGTAAGTCTTTTTTCCCCTGGTCTTTTTCTGTTGTTCACACTTTTTTTTCCAGTTTCCTCCTATGCTACCTGTCATGTCTTTCTTTTTTTTGTTTCCAGATTTCAATAGGAGATATCATTAAAACAAGTAACATTTCAACCACAAATACAACCACAAATGTGTTTTCTTAATGTTGTCAGTTACTTTGATAACTTGGATCCATATTTGTTTTATTTGTAAAATTGTATGCCTTGGAATGTGAAAAGAAAAATACTGCCAAGTGCCTGTGGTTTAAAAGAATGTAAGGTTTCCGAGCCAATGTAGAGAAAACTTTTAAAGCTCATGTGACCAGTTGTGGCCTTGACTCCCCAAACATGCTGTTTTCAGGCCTATTTACCACATGCGTAATATCTGCATAATATTTTACACGATGTTCCTTTAAAACTCGGTAATCACTTCACTGGCATGGAGTTCTGTTCTCGTGTTTGTATGTCAAGGCAAAATCAACTTCATTCTTTGCGCGATTTGGACTGAATTTTGTCTTCACACGCACCTAATTGTGCTGTGTTCTTACCTAATTTGGGCAGCAGTGACTAGAAGAATGGAGATGAATAAATCGACAAGAGCAGTCCTCCTCAGCCTCCAAAGAAGTGAGCTCCCTTCAAAGAGCATGATACTGACGCATCCTTAGTTCTGCGGTTTTTTGTTGTGTATAATTTTTTTTTTATTTGAGCTAGTTTTTTTTTTGTAATGTGATGTCATTTTGATTATGTTGATGTCAGTTTGGGGATGAATGTGGGCTTTCCACATATCCCCAACATTGCATAGATGATATTGCTTTTCTTTGTAGTATTTTGTGAAGGAGGAATGACATCACATTTTACGCTGTTCCAGTTTATGCTTATTCACAAGCTCTTGCAAAGTGTAGTTTTATATTAGTTGTATGCATATGTATGTGCAGTTACTTTATTGAGTTGTGTGTATCTCACAAATGAAATGCTATTTTCTTAAAAGATGCTTCAATTAACCGGTTCAGTGCCACGTTTTGTTTGGTAGTTGCATCCTTTTTGCCAAGCTATTTTGGGCTGCGGAGAGTAATAATTAACAAAAAAAATTCTAGCATAGAAAAACTATTGCAGGAAAGTGGACGTAACCTGTACTTTTTGAAAAGGAAATTGAACAGGCTATCCATTTATGACAGTTTTAGATACATTTGAAATGTTGGTTAGCAATTAATTTAGGATAAATATGAGAAAATGAATTTCACATAACACACACATTATAAAGGATTAGTACAAAAAAGAAGAACAAAATCAGAAAATAAATGGGAAATCAAAATTAAATGTTTCCTTATCTTTATAGAAGCAACAATCCAGAATTGTAATCCAAACTTCAAAATTGAACACACATTCCTTCCAGAATTCATTGTCTGTCTTGAAACCTTTGTCTCAAACTGCTAGAAGGGTACTGTAGATAACGAGCTGCAATGACTCAACGAAACCTGACTGGGTCTTGCCCTTTATGAAGGATTAATCAGGATACATTAGGCTTGTGTGCTGATGTCTTTGGGAATTCCCAAACTTTGCAATAGAAATGGGAAAAATTCTCAAATTCTGATGATGCATGTATACGTTATTGGCAAGTATTGTAACATATTATGGAATGTACATGTATGTCATTGGCACTGAAGAGGTTAAATCACCAAAATTAAATTGGAATCTATTTCATATTTTGAATGACTCGTTCAAAACACACGAATTCATGAGTTTTCTTGCTTTAATTATACCAAATACATGACTTGAGCAATAATTTGACAATATTTTTCTCTCACTTGTGTATTTCTTTTTCCCTTCATTCTTCTGGACGTTCTTTTTTTCTTCCATCATATTCCAATCATCTAGTTTCAGTGTCTTTTCTTCTTTGGCCTCTCCTCTCTCTCTCTCTCTCTCTCTCTCTCTCTCTTTTCTTTTTTTAAGGGGTTTTTTTTTTTTTTTTTTTTTTTTTTTTGGTAATCACTCTAACTGCATTTCAAGTTAAACACTTTTTGAATACAGGGTTAATATGTTGAAGGTTTGCTAGAAGAATGAAAAAAAAAATGAAAGCTTTATGACCAGTTTGTTCCACTGTTTTGTGTTGTTTTCTTTAAGAAGGAGAGGAAGATGCAGCATTTTTGAGCAGTTTGGATCGGTGATGATTGATGAGAATTCCAGCCAATGAACAGTGCACTGTGTGTTTGGATGATTTTCTTTTACCTGTTGCCTTATATTGCATACTTACTGTCTATATATCATAACAAGCATTTTCAAGGGCTTTTCTCTTGTTGCATATGCATATTGCTAGAGCCATTGAATTATAGCAATATTCAAATGTACCATACACTTGATTGAATGTATCATTTAAAATGGAGTGACTGAGGGCAGAGACCGAAGCAAAGTTTAGAAAGAGAGGGGCTTAGTTACCGCCAAGGACATTGACAAACAAAGCACAGGACAAGACACAATGCATTTCGACCTCTTGGGTCTTCTTCAGGCAAAAAAAAACAGATTACATTTAACATTAGGACAGTACAAAGAAAGAACAAAGTTTTATACTGTCCTAAATTTTAAATGTGATCTGGTTTTTTTTTTTGCCTGAAGAAGACCCAAGAGGTCGAAAAGCATTGTGTTTTGTCCTGTGCTTTGTTTGTCAATGTCCTTGGCGGTAACTAAGCCCCTCTCTTTCTAAACTTTGAATGTATCATGATAATTTCTTCTGTGGTGAACCTGCCCAACTCACCATCCCTCCATCATGAATGGTTTTACCTTCCAGAATCTATTTATGCATACGAGGAAACCACAAAGCATGTGCAAATAATTTTCTTTCTCAAATCACAATTCTGTGTATGTACACAACAGTATATGATTTTCTTAGCGTGTGGTTGGAGCAGTGCCGTAACAGGTGTCCAGATATAGTATCCTGTTTCATACTTTCTTTTCTATAAATCCATGAATGAAGGGAATTGAGTGTTAAAGGAACTCAGGTACAAAGGGAAGTATTAATGAATAGAAATTTAAGAGTGAAAGGGTGAAGGAATCAGACAGAGACTGCATGAAAAGAAAAAAGTGGAAATCAAAGTTTTCACATAAGTTTTTGTGGCTCAGTATTGCAAACTTACATTCCTTGTGCTTAACATTGATTCTAGTGGAATGTAAAAACACAAAAAAGGGGGGAAAAGAAGGATCCATTAAGTAGAATGATTTCATCTGAAATCTGCATACTTGTGTTTCAAATCAAGGCCAGCTCTCTCTCTTGTGAGGTCTGAAAATGAAGAAACTGTGAGTAGAAAAGAGTTAGTTTCAGAATGGAGTGACTGTGGGTGGAAAATAAAGCAAAATTAAAAAGAGAGGGGGTTAGGTACCGCCAAGGACACAGACAGAGCACAGGACAAAACACAATGTATGTCAACCTCATGGGTTTTCTTCAGGCAAAAAAAAATAACACTTAGGACAGGGAAAATGAAGAACGAGAAACCACTTATCTTCTCACATTCGGCGCATAATCATTGTCAGATTTGACTCAAGAAGAGACAGTGACCCTGTCTTGAACATACACTGAAATTTTAGGGTCTAATTTGTGGAGAAAGAGGAATGGCCTACTTGGCATTCAGTTCTCTTTCATACATTTTTTTAATGTCAACTTGAACATCTTTGTCACATGCTATGTTGCATGCAAAATGCGTTGTATGTTCAGGAATGCCAGCTCTGCTTTTTTTTTTTTAATTTCCTCACAGAAAAAAAAGAGTTAAAAGAGAGATGATTTACAAGCTGGTGATAGTACACATGTACCAAACCTTTTTTCGCAGATAGTTGAAGCTTGAAAATTAGACACAACAAGTAAAAAATGGCAGCTGGAACTGGTGCTTCTATGCTCACTGTCAGAATGTGAGAAGGAACATGACCGACCAGTCCATGAACGCATATGTGGGTGAAAAGTTTCAGTCGATATATCAGTACAGACAGTGGTATCCTAGTTGAATGGGTAATTTTCAAGCTTACTGTTGACAATCTTGGTCCAGAAATTGAATGGCTATTGTATATAACAAATGGCATTTGGAATAGATAATTTTGTACACAAGTCTCCGTACCTCATCCCGGAATGTTTTTAGCATTAAATGATCATTTCATTTGACATTTTGGATCCTCTGAACACCGACCATGTCAGTCCCTAACCCAACTCTTCTAACTGTCATTCCTTTTTTTTTTCAGGTAGTTAGTATACTGCTGTTTGACTTGTGGGTGTAAACTGAATTGCTTAAATGACTCATATTTTCGTGTGTGAATTTGAATGGTCTTGGTTTAATGGTGACAGTCTTTTTTCTGTGATTGTAATTACTGAAAAATGTTTCGTTTCCATTTTTAAAGGCTTACTATAATGGCTTTTAAACAATTGATGTTGATTTTACTTCTGTGCTTATGGTATAAATTGATTTTGAAATTGTTCTGGTTAGACATTCATGTTTGTAATATTGTTTGGGGAAACAATGTTTTTCTTTGAAATCCAGTTATGCTTTGGTGTGTGAAATGTGCTGTGTTGAGTAGATCAGTTTGCTGTGCATTGGCCATAGTGACATTGTCCATTAAGTATGCAATTTAAGTTTGATGTTTAGTTTTCATTTAATTTCCTGTTCACTGGATTCTGTTGGGTGTTACAAAAGACTGCCTTAGAATTCATGGGCTGATTTGTGCGTTATGTATGATTCTGAATTGTGATATGAACTGAAGTGCATAACATCCACAAAGACAGTTGATTGTGTGATTTTTTTCCCCGCTCAACAAATTCCACTTTTTTTAAATTCATATTTAAAGCAGGGTTTGAAAAATGCTCAAAAGAAGCCATCAACCAAGCACGCTCCATATATATACCTGATACACACGTGCTATTAAATTCTTGTATGTCTTTTGAGACTGCATGTGTTATAGGTAATTTCTTTTTATTTTAGTGTGCTGAATTCTGGGATCTGTTGGAATGGCTACTTCATGCATTTTGCTATCTTGGTATGAAAGAAACAGTACATACCACCTTGCTTCTGTCAATGATTAAAGTCAATTTATTCAGTTTGTGACATTAATTGTTTTCATATTTAATGAAAATGAAAGGTTTCTTTATGGATTTTCTTTATCAGCGGAGCCTTTGAGTCAGACATGAGCGTTGACAACAAAGAAACTTACAGGATGAACTGAGTAGCAGGAAGAGTTAATTAATATGATGAATTTTATCAAGAGTCATTCAGTTGTGCTCGCATCATTTGTCAGATCTAAGTTCGCTATGTCTATAGAACTAGAAATTTGCCTTTGGAAGAAGTGTCTGACTTCAGTGTATTGAAATAGAAGAATTGCTGAGTTGTTTTCGGTTTGAGTAACTGTTTGATACTTTCCCATTTGAAAAAGAAATTGAGACAAAAAAGTGGTGCCTAAAAAGGGGAGACAATCAACTTGTACCTATACCTTCCCCTGCTGAGAGAGACATGACTCGTTTCTTCAAAATCACAATTATCAGCCAAGAATGAGCAACTTGGCCACAAAGGAACTGGATGTCAAATTTGGCAATTTTTGAGTTTTGCTAGTGAAAATGAAATTGTTTGGTCTTGAATCATATGTATGTTGGATGAAGGAAAAAAGGACAGTAAATACTTTAAAACTCTGGATGGTCGAAAGGCCTGACAGAATATCAGTGTCTGATGTACAACAGTCACTAGATTCATATTTGAAGGCATGATTTGACATTAGTCTTACATAAGTAAGGATGGGGAAAGTTTTGGGAATACTGAAGGGCCATTCCTAACTGAAGATTGACCCACTATAACAAAAATCTTGAGAAACTTTTCTCGAAATTCATACCATGCCACACATCAGGTTTATGTATATATTGTATTCACTGAAATTTTATACGTGCAGTGTATTTAATTGAAATCCACAAAAGCATTTATCACTTATCCATCTCTTTCAACTGGAACAGTGTGAATGAGTTCAGCTCCAAAGCATAGGCCAAGCATTCATTGCACAACAGCTCTAGTATCAGTATCTTACAAGAGATCCCTGGTTCTCAAGAAAGGTTTGACAGCTGAGCATCCATGCCACTGGTGAGTCTTGGTAAGAATCTCTCAGCTTTCTGCTGCAGTGTGTTGAGATTTCTCAGACCAGCTTTAGCCAGATCTTTCTTCAGAGTTCCTCACACATTCTCCATGGGATATAAATCTTCACTATAAGTAGGCCACAGCTGCATGGTCAAATTTAGTCTGTTGAACCAATCCTGAGAATGCAACCTTGTTGATGTTAAGCATTAATGGCAGTTCATATGAAGTCATTTGTTCTTTTAATCGCAAAAAACTATATTGCAAAAATTAACATGCAAGGGTTCATGCTGTTAGTTACTGCATGTGAGATTTGAACCCCCTTTTGGAGGCCTTGTAGTTCCATGAACAAAACTTACTTTTATGCAAAAGCGCAAGTTTGTTGCATGTTTTTCCCTCCACAATAGTAAAGGAGAAGCAGAAAGTGTGCTGAATATAATGAAAAAGACCCATGATGAGATGGGAATTGCTGTACTGTTCTGTCATTATTAGCTTGACACATTTGAACATGTATTGTGCATTTTTGACAATTTAAATCAAGTTTAGTCTTTGCTATGCAAAGGGAAGGTTTGGACATTTTTGAAAGATACAGGAAACTGTGATGAACTCTCAACAGTTCTTGAGGTTTTTGCATTTTGCATGAAGTTTTCATAATTTTTCATAACATTCTGTATATTGTTTCTAAAATGATAATATTTTTTTGTGATGAATGTGTCTGTTTCGGTTTTTTTAGGCAATACATTGCTTCAGATAACAAAAATGTTGTTTTAAATACCATAATTCCAGGAAGAAAACTGTCGATCACCGGTGATTGAAATTCAAGGGAAAGAACTGAAGGGAGTTAAAAAAAGAATTGTTAGGTATGCAAGGGCAATAAAAGTATATGTAGTGTGCAGCAGGATACCTTAACAAATTTGAAAGGACAGTTAAAAATATCTATTCACTATATGTCAGCCCATCTCTACCCCCCCCCCCCCCCCCCCCCCCCCCCCCCCCCCCCCCCCCCCCATTCCTGCTCAATTTCCTGTTTTGTTTTTTTTTGTTGTTGTTGTTTTTCAAGAGTTTCAGTCCTTGCCTGTGCAGGGCCTCGGACTGTGTTTCCATGATCACATGCACATTTCTTGGCTTTTTCATGACTATATGCAAGATTTTTTTGTTCTTGACATCTTCTGTTGTATGGCTGTGCTGTCGTTCGGTGATACAATATGGTCTAGCTTGAACAAAGCTTCATTCTGCAGAGGAATTTGATTTTTTTTTAAAACATGTTGCAGTACTTGCTGTACACGTTTGCTTCTATGATGTCTTTTGTTACTTTTGTTATTCGCTTTCATCCATGATTGACTGTGTGTTTGAAAATCATACTTTGTTCTTGTTTGAAACAATAATTTGGAATTGAGGGAATTAAAAAAGAAGTTTTGGAATGTTTTTGTTTCCAAGCATTGAACGTGACAAAATAAAATATTTTTGAAAAATTGCAAAACATGTGTCAGGGTGTGAATGGAAAGGGGGATAAACAGATGAAAGGGGATGTGTGTCAGGTAGGAATTTTGTTTATTGTCATGCCTGAAAAAAAGCATCAGTGAAAAGAAGAGTGTGATTTATCCATCTCCCTTTGTTTTTACCCTTAGGCAATTTTCTTTTCTCAATATACTGCAGGAAAAATAAAATATATTAACAGGATTGCAAAACATTTGTCAGAGAGTGAATGGAGAAAAAAAAAGAATAGATGAAAGAGGAATCTGGGATAATTGCCTGCTTGATAATCCTCTCCATGCATTTTCAGCTGCCTTTGTTTTTACCTCAGATCATTTTCCTTTTGTTCTGAGAATCAGTAAAGGCTTGAATATGATTTACCAATCAGCCTTTGTTTTTTAACCCAGTTCATTTTCTTCTTTCTGTTCCGAGATATTTATCCCCAAGCTGCATTTTTTACCCAAAATCTTTTCCAACCGGGGGGGGGGGGGGGGGGGGGGGGGGGGGGGGGGGGGATGTGGTTGTGTTGCTACCTTTTCAGGAATTATGTGTCTTTCTGTTGTCAAGTCTATCTGGTGACTAGACTATGTTTATATACCCGTCAGCACATCTCTCTTTACCACTGTCAGTTGGCACAAGCACATTTAGTTTCTTGATCCACTTCTGCCTGCTGGTCAGTCTGTGTCTCTTATATATTCCTGGACATCACCTTTTGACTGGCTTGTTTTGTTGAGAGAGAGAGTGAGTGTGTGTGGTGTGATACAGTAGAAGGACCTGCATGGGTTGGAAAGATGTCATTGACTGGACAAGCCATCCAGTGTTCTGTTCCTGCACACTGTCTTCCCACCCGTGCAACATCCACCAATGTTGCAGAGCTAGTCAAGCAGCATCCAGTTAAGCGCAACATTTTTCACGGTAGAGACATCACACTTCTACACTGATAACTCGATTAACTGTCTGTCTGTGTGCATGTGTGTGTATGCATGCATGTGTATGTGTGTTACTGTTTTTCATTCCTGCTTTAAAGTTATTTGATGCGCAAAAGCAATTTTTATTACCGAGCAAAAAAAAGAAGGGAAGAAAATGGGTGGGACTTTTTTCTTTTTTATTTTATTTTCTTTCTTTTTTTTTTCTTTTTTCGCTTTCGCAAGCAGATACTCCTACGGGCACTCCCTGTATAGGCAGGCAAGTATTAAGCCCATCTGCCCAACAAAGGGAGTGGAGTTTTGTGAGTATGACCATTTTTTTTTGTTGTTTTTTTTTTTAACCCACCATTAAAGGCAGCCATACTCCAACTTTGGGGAAATGGGTGGGACTGAAATGGAAGTTTTAAGATTCCAGTTCAAACATCATACCAAAATTCTTGTTAGAGGTTGGTGGTCACAATACACATCAGTGGTGAGCACGCCTGGATCAGGTCATGAGCAAGTATACAGGCCAAACATCGTGTACACACACTGGCACACACATAAATGCTTGGATGCACACATATGCCAGACGGCAAACTACAACATACACAACTTCCTCTCCTCTTACCGCCTTAGGTGCTCCATTGCTCCGACAACTGATGCCACTTAAAAAAAAAAAAAAAACAACAACTTCCTCTCCTCTTCCTCCCAACCACCTTCACACATGTTGGTGTGGAAGAAGAAAAAGAGGAAAAAAAAAAAAGTGCATGTATGTGAGCATAACATTGACTTCATAACCCAAGGTTGTGTACTGGTGAAATGAATACTGTCCTGTAAGCAAATCAACAGTGCATAAGACTTAAGCAGCGGTAAAGGACTGACACTGCCAAGATCATCAAAGAGTATGTGAATGACTTTAGATGAAGCAACACATCCAGTGTGAGAGTGGATACCAAAAGAAGCCCAGGAAGTGAAATTCTTTGACACAAGCACAAAGATAAAAATCTGCAGTTCTGTGTTGTTTTTGAGTAATATGAATATTGTGACAGGTGGAACATGCTTTTCAACTATTTGGCAAATATTTTGGATTACTATGGTACAGATTTTGCTGGATACTTTTTTCCAGAAATATCCCTACGAAATTTTCAAAATTATATTTTGTATATTTCATAGTATTTCTACTATCCAAAAATGTACATGTTTATCTGTCTAGTGCTCTTAAAGAGCGTAAAAGAGCCCCAAAACAGAACATAGTTAGTGACAGCCATCTTACCTTTGATATTTAGCACAATTCATGTATGCATATAACAAGCTCCACTCAAAGATTTAAGAATTTCTGGACATTGCTGTTCGGAGCTTTCAGCTGTACATATTTGCATTAGATTCAGATGAACACGCATTCACACTCGGATAAGCCCTTACAGATGCATCCATGTGCAAACCCATCATGCACTTCAATGTCCTTCCCCCCTACCAACACTACCACATTACATGCATTTTCAGTACGAGTTAGGCTGCTAGGCAGGCAAGATTCCTATTTGAAACTTGCATGCATTCACCTGCTGTTGTAAAGCAAAGTAGTGGATGTTAAAAACTTTCTTGAGCAGACGTGCAACTGACAAGAGATGTTCCAGCTAAACCCACTGCAAAGATAACTGGTTTTCAACAGCAGTATTCCTTCCTCACTCTTCTTTGATCTCTGCTATGCTCTGAAATTCCGGGGTTATCCTCATTGCAACATGGATCCAAGCCTCTTACACGACAGGGGCAGTTTTGAGTGTTTATGTGTGTGTGTGTGAGAGAGTGTTTGTGTGTTTGTGTGTGTGTGTTTCATTTAACGTCTATCCACTATTCATGATATTAAAAGTGTGTGTGTGTGTGCATTGTTTTTGTTTGTTTCTTTTTTCTTATTTTGAATTTCTTGTGACGTTTCTACGTTACTGCAGGATAGTGACCAGCACTGACCCATGTCCAAGGTATCGGTTCATTACATACCATCAAGTCCTACACATGACAACAAATATAGATAAAACAGTTACAATGCATGTTATCATCATCCTGATCTCAGACAATGCTACAGAGATGTTGATGTTAATATCTGAAGAGATGCTACAGAGGTGGTGTTGTCATTACAGGTCATGTAAATATGCAGTCATAAGTATGCTGCTGAAGAATTGCATTATAAGAACCTCAGATGAATTGCATTATAAGAACCTCTTGTACAGGTTATACCGCAAGCTCAATCAATTTTAGAGTGAACTGGCCAGCATGAGTCAATCAATCTTAATTAAGAAAGGACGACAGGAATGCATTGCGCTGTATCATTAAGACACAATTTTCATGAATCATTTATTAACAAAATCAATTTAATAAAAGGCATGGAAAGAAATGGTCATGTGTATCAATGCATCATAACGATGTGATTAAAAAAAAAACAAAATGCTGATTAACCACACACTTATAAAATCTTAGCATGAGAAAATGGGGGGCAAATGGAAGTCATAGCAGATCAGTAAATAACATTACTGCTGTTCATGGAAGGACAAATGCACATTAAAAAAAAAAAAAGAACGTGAATGCTTCGACTATGAAATGCTAACATTTTATGGGCTAACTGTAGAAAATACATGTTCAATAGACTGGCTATGGAATATACACATTTTAGAAATTAATCATAGAATAAGTACATTATACAAAGCTACTAACAGAATGTGGAAGTCATAACAATAATTAACCTTATCAATGACTCACATGATCAAAAGACTTTTCTTATCCCAGCAAAAATTGAAGACAGATTGACAGGCATACCTACCTTTGCTTTCACTCATGCACACACTCACACATACTAATTAAAGCATCAATGTAATATGAACATGTCATGAAAGGTGTCAATAAACTGAATGATGTAGAAAAGTGCCAAAAGATGATGTAAATCAGATTTGGATGGAATAAAAGCTCTGCCTGCCGTTGATGAAGTGTGATAGCAGTCTCTGGAAAAGACGCTTACTCATGCAGGCGCAGGGATGAAGCAGTGATTGCCACAAATCGTGGCCTTCACAGATGGGACCTGCAGATGTTGGATCAGAACAGGCACCAACACCACTTGAGTCACTTGGCGGCACTGCAGTGTCTCCTTTGATGGGATGTGCCTTGACAACCCTCCTTTTTTTTCTTCTTTTTTGTTTTTTTTTTTTTTTTTTTTTTTTTGAATCAGCTCTATGATGATTTGATATTGACTGATGTCTGTAAACTGTGTGACTAACCACAGCTGGGTGTGGTTGTTTAAAGAAGAACCAGACTGAGCACAATGGGGAAATTATGCCACGGTTGGCTTCAATGAAAGTGAGACGGGGGAAGGAAGGGAGGAACAAAATAAAAATGTCCATATATATGCAGCCCATTTTCAGATAACATCAAAACTTTACCTGAACACATGTGCACATATCATTTTACTTATTCTCCTATGCCTTTGTGCAAAACAAATCTACTTGACATTTTCATAAACATCTCCCCTGGTAACAATAAAGTACAAACAGGATATTCTTTCTCTTGTTGGAACTTGATGAGCGAACCAAAATCACCAACAGTTGCAACATCAAAACCCTTGGCAGGATTGTGTTCTCTCCGGCGAATACTTCGCTGTCCCTTTGCTTGTTCTTTGTTTGCATTTATATATATATATATATTAAAAATAGGATGGTAAAAGGAAGTTTAAAAATCAACAGGTCTGTTTTGAGCGCTCGCTCTCCTCAGGATCCTGAGGAGAGCGAGCACTCGAAACAGACCTGTTGATTTTAAAACTTCCTTTTACCATCCTATTTTAATAGATGTTGCTCCCCAGGGGTTGAGCACTTTAAGAATTTTATTAGGCATTTTAGTGGTATTTTTGATATATATATATATATATAAAAAAACATGAATACTAAGACAAGTTGGACATCTTTTCCCAGAGCTTTCGCCACTAGGGCTTCATCAGGAACATGTCTATCTCTCTCTCTCTCTCTCTCTCTCTCTATATATATATATATATATAGAGAGAGAGAGAGAGAGAGAGAGAGAGAGATGTACGTATACACATATATATTAGTGGACATATATATATATACATATATATATATGTGTGTGTGTGTGTGTGTGTACACATCTCTCTCTCTCTCTCTCTCTCTCTCTCTCTATATATATATATATATATATATGTGTGTGTGTGTGCTTGGAGAGAGAGAGAGAGAGAGAGAGAGATCTTAACATGTATAATTATATGTACATATATATCTATGTGTATGTATGTGTATCTATATCTATCCCTCTGTGTGTGTGTGTGTGTTTCTTGTGGTAAGGACGCATGTGAAAGTTCTTGTTTGTTTGTTTTCACTTATAAAAACTGCAATGATTAGTTGTTTGTGAAGTTTTCTTGGACCCCAAAGCTACAAATTACTGCATAATCACATGAGCGGATGGAGTGATGGGACCACAGATGAAATAAGAAAATTACAAAAATGAATATTGCTGATTAATTATGTGTTTGCGCATGTGTGTGAAAGGGTGGGAAGGGATGAGGGAGATGAGTGTGTGTAAAGGTACAACTACAAACTAAAATAAACAACAATGTGAGAGCCTGACTTTGAACTGCGATCAGCTCATCGTGTGGAATTACTGTGTTCATGTATTCTTGTCCTTAAATTGCGTGACAGTTTTTGCGTGGAGAATATGTTCCACTCCACAGCTGCACCGTGGAGTGATGGACTGTGTACATACCATAGTAATGCTATTAAATGTAAGATGTTAAATGTGTGTGTGTGTGTGTGTATGCGGAGAGGGGGGGTTAAGGATGGTCTTACGACGTCAGTGTGTGAGTGCTTGACTTACTTTAGTGTCTGTTGGTGCTGTGTCTCTTTTGTATATTTTCCTTTTGTTGCATTATCTTTCATGTTTTTCCCCTTTTCATATGTCACACATCCCTGTCCCCGCCACCTCCTTTTGTCTCTTGCTTATGGTATTTGTAGGAACCAAGAATTTTGGGCTCTGTTTTGATTAAAAGCACAGATAAATGCACGTGATGATGACGGCGATTCCATTACCCACATTTTGTATGACATACATATTCCTTACATTTACATGCATGAATTTGCATTAGCCCACGCTCATGGGGATGCCCATTGATGTGCAAGCTCCACAACCAAGCATTTGTCGTCAGCTTGGGTTTAGTGGACACTGTTCTGCAAGCCTACTGGATCAGGCAGGCACCACTGAACACCACTAAAGTGCAGCTCTCATCTTGGGGTTTATCTCATGTTGACCTGTTCATTCCCGATGTTGAGCTTGTGGCAAAGAGGACCATGATGTTGCTTTGTATGGAAGATCCTGAGTGAGCAGAGAGGATACGGGCTTGAAGATGTAAGTCATGAATTCTGGAATGTTAAGCTCTACGTGGTTGAGTGATTTTTTTTTTCCCATTCATTACGTCACATGAACGAACAAACCGTATTTTCTAATGGCTTGACCGCATGTAAAACAAAACAAACCAATGAAGTATGAACGTGCGTTTTCTGTTGAATTTAATGGGGTGAATTGGGGTTGGACAGGTGGTGGGAGGGGGGGGGGGGAGCGGCGTCGGTGGGAGTGGACACCTATATGGAAAAAAGAAAACCTTAGGATAAACTAATTTCAACACGCATTACCCTATCGCTGCTGCCACCTGCAACAAAATAAATACCCCCCTGACCTGACCTTTCGACACATCATCGACTGCATAGGCCTAGTAGATCCCTATGTATCGGTCCTATCAGCCTTTGTCACTGTTTGCATTGTGGAACGTTTCGACTTCGCTTCATTGGATACGTTTGGTTTATGTAACTGAAGTAAGTGAAAGGATTTGTGGATATTTGAAGATTCTCACTACGTCATCAGAGCCCGTGCTTTCTTTGCACTCAAGATTGGTTGTTGATCAGTGATATCTAATTGTCGTCTGCTCCAGTCCAGGTACTGAACTGAGGTAGGCTAGGCATTCTGATTGATACACACAGACCATTGTTACCGTTATCAACGTGCATGTGCAGATTCTGTATAGCGTGTACGTTTGCGTTCTTTGTTTGGTCAGTTTGTTTCGAATATTTATATCTACTTTACACTGTTGTTTTTCACTGATAATTCAACGGAGAAAAATTATTCCTCCCTGTCTAAAAAAGCTATTTTGCATAAAATATTTTCCAGCCCGAATTAGCATGGCGTACCCGTCCCAATTGTTTACCATGTAAACTGGCAGTGTGTCAAAATATGTAGGGAACTGAAATTCTGATAAATTCTTTGCCTGACTTTCTCAGTTTTCTGCGTACCGACTGGTTCACATTAGTCTGCCAGAAGATTTGCCTCCTTGTTCAGTTGTTGAAATTATTTGCAAGCTGTTGGTTCCGCTCGCTACAATGCATGCTTCGGACGACAGACAAGTGTCAGTTTGACATTCGCTGCCTTTCCATCAGAAGACTACTGGTATTGCGAATTTTGTGTACCCCTCTTCCTCCCTATTAAAAAGAAAAGTGACATATAATGAGAAAGGGTGTGCGAGAATCTGAAAATCGGACAGGACGCGGTGGGTGAGGATCGGCTAAATGACTGTCACAAAGTAACAAATTGATTGTTGTGTTCTTCGCAACACGAATCGGAAGTCGAAGCTGAATTTAATTACATTGACTTCCTGATCATATGAAGAATTTTTTACAGTGTTTTGCAGTACCAGTGACGTAACTGAATTGGAAAAATTAGATTGCAAACCGAGTCATAGAAGAGAACTTAAGAAAGAAAAGGACCAAATAATCATTTATAAAGAAACTTAGCTCCCTTGATGTTCACACCTCCAGCTAGATCAATTTGCCTACGATAGTTGTCCACAAGGATAAACCTTGGTGGCCCCAGCCTTCATCAGAGCTACTGGCTAAGGGCAGGCAGGTTTCCAAACTAAAAGGAAAGCTTTTAAACCAACCTCTTACCAGAAGTATACCAGATAAGGGCCTCAGCCACAATCTCATGCTGGGTACTGTACTCATCATTGATTTTGGAAAGATGCAAGACTTGAAGATCAAGTCATTTTTAATAATAAAGAACTGCCCCACATGATGGGAGTTCTTACAATATATGACTAGATTTTGTGTTCTTACACCGATTCCAGAAGTGTTCACAACACTTAAAGTTACTAAATCAAGCACAAAGATCTTCGGGGTGAAATGAAGGTGTTTGCTCTCATGGCATTTGTGCAGGTGGTTAGAATACATTGCATATTGTGATGTACTTTGTGAATCCAATACATTTTTAGCAAGCCAATTATACATTTCATTTTTTACTTCATTGCTTGCATACATGTAGTCGTTCATCTTTGGGTTTATTCACAAGTTGATTTTATTTTATTCTTGTTTAATATCCTAGGTGAGAAAAGTGCTCCTGAATCGAATGAATCATTTTATTATTCCTTTATTTAGAAGGGAACAACCGCCATGAGGACAGGCTCAGAATATCTTACCAGAATCAGACTACTCTCAAGTACAAAATGACAAAATTGTACTCGTTACTGGCCTCATACTTCCCACACTCCCCACCACAGACTGTTTAGAAAGCCAAGCAATCCAGTCATGCACATGTTTGTGGCAAAGCACAGCTCATCTCAGATGGTTCCCTCCATCCCCAGTCCATATCACCATATCTTTTACTGCATACCATAATCACAGTTTCTTATTTTGTTTAACCTACTTGTCCCTTTATTCTCCATGTCCCTACTCCTCCCCTCTTTGACCAAGTGGTACTGCTCCCATACTGCTTGTTCTGGTTCCCCCACAAAGAGAGTTGCCCTGTCTCAGTCCAAGCATTACAGTCCACAAGGAATAATCAGTTTTGAAGTCATCAGGTAACTCGCCAGAGGAGATACTGCACTGCTGGTAAATCACAATGGTGGTATTAAGTAGCTTATCTAATCCGGTGTACACATCTACTAGGCTCTTACTGCTGGCTCTTGGTGGAGTGAGTGTCACTTCTGGAAGACACTATTATGTTCATCCAGTGACAGTCCCCATATTAGTGGATCAACAACTTTGACTGGAATTCACCCTGGGCTTGGAGATAGAAAGGAAATGGAGCTGAGGACAGCACAGGAGAAGGGGATCATGGGCCACAGAATGATTATGTTAAATAAAGTTTGATGATCAGTGAGGTGTAAAGGAAATGGAGCTGAGGACAGCACAGGAGAAGGGCATCAGGGGCCACAGAATGACTTATGTTAAATAAAGTTGATGATCAGTGAGGTGTAAAGGAAATGGAGCTGAGGACAGCACAGGAGAAGGGTATCAAGGGCCACAGAAGACTTATGTTAAATAAAGTTTGATGATCAGTGAGGTGTAAAGGAAATGTAGCTGAGGACAGCACAGGAGAAGGGTATCAAGGGCCACAGAATGACTTATGTTAAATAAAGTTGAGGTCAGTGAGAATGATGAAGGTATGCAGGTTCCATACTTTTTTTTTTTTTTTTACTAGCCTGAGACTTTATGAGCAGGGTGTGCTGTATGCTTCCTTTCATAACATATCCAGGCATTAACCAGGCCAAAGACTTGGATAGGAATGGCAGCAGTGTTGAATCTAGAAATTTGACTATTTTGAGCAATACTATCAGAGAGACAGAGACACCAAGACATATCCCTTGACTTTTACAGAGTAAAAGTTTGCTGTGTGGTTCCAGTCTTTCAATTTAAGCCCATAGCATACTCAAACTCTGGTTAGGAGTCGGTCAAGACCAACAGATTCCCATAAATGCCCCCCTTGGAACTTTAACATGCATCCTTTGGTCTGCAAGCCTGCAGTGGTAATTACTTGCACCACTGTGGTCAGTAGA
>JADBJO010020999.1:27500-30343 GCA_016801955.1 Conus betulinus | reverse complement strand
CATCACTGTCATCAGCGACTTCGTCTCATCGCTCAATGTCATCATCCATCATCATACAGCGTTTCCTACAGACTCCCAGGAACAAAACTCAGAGTTTTTCAAGGAGTTTTCTTGTTTTAATTCAAGGCTACAACACATGCATAAATAGATACACCCCGTACCTGTTTATCTGCCCTTCGTCGACCTAATCAGCTGGTAACTTCACATAGCAGAAGTATTATTAGTGCAATTGTAAAGTCATTTTACAAAAAAAAAAAAAAAAAAAAAAAAACTGCCCCCACCCTTAAAAGTCTAGAAAGCCAAACGCGCACATGTATATCAAGCTGTTTAAGCTTCAGTTCTTTGTTTTAGACTTTCTTCAAACAGTAGCATGTAATTTGATTCTTCTTGTGTTCTCTTTTTTTTTTCAACAACGAATGGAAGTGAGGTGCAATGTAAACTATCTCGGTTTTCCCTCACCACACTAAAATCCTTTGGCGATTTGTCTATCCGGAAACCTTTGATAAAGCTGAGGATTCAGTTCACAAGAGTTTGGTGTGCAGTGTCCAATGAATTTAAAGACTATAGCACATATGTCTTGAGCAAAACAAGTCCATTGTGGCTGAAGAGCTGGCGTACTAGATTTGAACGCAGACACATCAGGATCATGATTTAATGGCGACACAACATTCACGTTCGACGTAGCTGCTGCCATATGGTTTGTAAGAAAGTGCGAGATGGATAGTTGCCCCCAAGATTGCTCAACCCATATGAGCCATTTTTTGCGAAGATTTCGTTGCTGAAGATTTGCTCAACGCCAATAGAGCCATGTTGCGTCTTTCCTTTGCTGTGGCTAACGAGGGCACTTTCGCGCATTGCTCGCACATGGAAACTTTTTTTGCAGATTGTGCAGTAGCAGGCATATTTGCTTGCTTGCTTTGTCTTCTGTCACCCAGTCAGAAAACTCAGGTTTATCCAACCACAGACGGTTGAAAACACACCCCCCCCCCCCCCCTTCACATTTTCAAGCTTCATTCACGAACCAGCGGGCACAGAGAACTGAACAAGCAGGAAGCGCTAGACCCCACATGCAAAAGATTGAACATGGCCCACGTTACAAAGTATCTCCATTACATAGCAGACGAGACAATGCGGGATCACGACGATGTTTGTAAAAAATTGTTTTTAAATATTTTTTTCATCACCCTGAATGCAGAACAATTAAATTGCCATTTTTGTTGGCAAATTCAAATTCTTTGGAGCCGATGGCTTGGGTTTCAAAGGTTTCCAAGGAGGTTCGGACAACAGAACTACATTTTATTGATTTTTAAAGGTTTTCATAACCTTGAATTTGGCTCTCGGAAATCAAGGAGTTTCAAGGAGTTCCAAGGAGTGTACGAACCCTGTCATATGTACATTGTCTGGCCTTCGTCGTAATCTTCGTACACATCATCATCATCATCATCATCATCGTCACCATCATGAACAACCATCATCACCATTATTACCGTCATGGCCTTTCTAATCATCATCATCATCATCATTATCCTCGACATCATCATAACAATTATTATCACCTTTTTCGTTACCAGAACCATCATCATGCTCAACATTATAAACATTATCCTTATCATCATCATCATAATCATCGTCGTCGTCATCAAGAGAGCAAGAGGAAGGCTAAAAGGAAATACAGGAAAAAGAAGGGCGACAGCGAAAGAGAGGAAGACAGAAGGAAGCAGGAAAGGACGAGACAGGAAAGAACAACATGAAAGGAAGAAGACTGTCAACATGAGACAGACAAAGAGGAAGGATAACAGGAAAAATAGATAGAGGAATGCCACATGACAAGGAAAGACAGGAAGGGTATCAGGGAAAGAGAGCAAAAGGAAAAATAGCAGGAAAGGTAGAAGGGTAAGTATTACAGAAAGCGAGTAAGGAAAACAAAACAATAACGAAACAGATGATGCAGCCAGAAGGGTAACAGGTAGGTTAACAGGAAAAAAAAAGAGGGAAAAGCAGGATTACGGGAAAGACAGGAACATGACAGATGAAATGAAAGAAGAGGAGATGAAGGATAACAGGAAACAGAGGAAAAGGAAGGGCGAGAAGAAAGAAATAGGAAGCGCGAAACAAGAAAGAGCGGAAAAAGGAACAAGAATGACACGAAAGAGAGGAGATGAAGGATAACCAGAGAGGATGAGGAAGGATACCAGGAAAGAGAGGCTGTGGAAATATCAGCTGGAAAGAGAGGAAAATAACCGAAAAGAGAGACAACAGGAAGAGAGGAAGGGGGAAGAGTAAGGAAAAAAGAGATGGATCGGAAAAATAAGAGGAGGAAAGAGAAGTGGGAGAATGAGAAGAAAAAAAAAGTTGAAGAGGAATGAGACGATTAAAGAGAAACAGATGATGACAAACGAGAATGGAGAAAGAGGAGGATAAGGGGAAAGAGAGAAGGAAAGAAAGAAAGAAAGAATAGAAAGAAAGAAAGAAAAGAAAGGCAGCAGGAAAAAAAATGAGGTTCAAATGAACAAGAACATTAAAGAGAGTGTCAGTCATCGTTTGTCCGGCCTTTTTTGGCCTATTCCATTCTTATTAAGTTTTTCACTTTAAGTCATACCAATATAGCAGCTACCCTTTCTGACCCGTGGTAAGGAGTCACTGGACAAGCCCTCCAATTGTTGACTCAGTCTTGACACAGATGTGGTGAACCGCACGAGGGCCCAGCTCCTGGGCTCCCCTACTGTCACTGTTCAGGTGAGTCTTTTTAAAAAGTTCAAGGTGTTGGCATTCCTGTGTGTGTATTTTTAAACCTTTTTTTCAAATTGTCAAAAATTTCTTATCACAAAGAAAAACCAGTGTCT
>JADBJO010020999.1:0-22500 GCA_016801955.1 Conus betulinus | reverse complement strand
TTAATTCCCTTTGATAGAGTGGTCCAAAAACATTATTATAATCCGTTTTCCTCTGTTCGAATGCAGTTGGTCTTTATTTTTACTAAGACTGTACATCTGCGTAGGGGCTCGACTGGCATCACGAGATCCGTTTACTGTCTGCACTCAGCAGCTCATACCACTTACAAACCCAGAAAATGCATCGTATTTGATCCCCCAATGCAAATAGTCTTTCGCATGCAGTCCTCCAGTATTCAACAAACAAATTTGTAAGTTTAATTAGGCTAGATTCAACATCATGATCAACTTCTTCTGTTATATCTGTTAGAGGAGCATTCGTACTATCTATGCCATAAAATCAGTACAAAATCATGCACTTTGTAAGGGTCCCTTTTGATCTTTTCTGTAAATTGAATTTTCGTTCAGGCTCTGTAACTTTGCATTTAGAACATTTCATTTTCATTACTATTGGTATGTGATGCGATTCAACTCGTTCCATCACATTACATAATTTCACATGATGAATCATTTCAATTGAACACAAAGAAAAAATCAATAGCACTATTTCCTCTGTCAGAGTAGAAAGTAAAAGCACCATCGAAGTTTTGGTAATATAAAACCATTTAAACGAGTTAAATTGAACACAGTACAAAAGTCAATCAGCAATTTACCAAAACCATTAATAATAGAGTTTGTGATTTTCGTTCATAAACATTTTTATCTTTTCTGCCCATACTAATATCAAAGTCGGTACTTAAACCTCACTCGTCGAAGCGTGCATTTCGATCACTCCCCACAATACAATGGAAATCATCACCTTCCTCGTGTAGTGCCAGGACAAATTGTTCTAACACTTCAAGATTACAGGAATAATCTTTGTCAATATAAAAACGGCTATCTACAGGATGGATATAAACACCAAAAAAAGAAAATATCTTTTTCACTCTGAAACAGACTTTTAGAAAATCGAACACAAAAAAACACACTCGATTTTTTGTTCCAACATACTGTACAAAGTCTGAAAGATAATTCTGTATCAACAAAAACACACCCCCTGAAGCCCTGCCTATGCGAGTGTGAACTTTACTGCTGCACAACGAAAAACCATGAAATGCTTGAAATGAATGTTCACGTGAAACGATTTTAATGTGAAGGTTTCACTAAGACAACAAATATCAAAGAAACTAATATATTTTACAAAGTCTGGGTCAAACATTTTCCCAAACAATCCTTCAATGTTCCAACATATAAAAGAGACCACTTTTGTTTTGCCAGTGTCTCTTGTGGGATCATCATGAGGTTGGCTGTGTACACTGTTCTGTTTTCCGTGTGTTTTGTTGGAAAGACTTCGGCCACTTTCCTATTTCTTTTTCTCACGAGTGTCACTAGATGCGCTGTTGCGTGTGCCTGGTGTATTTTGTTGGCTAGCCTGTTTGTGAATTGAAGAGCTAGTTCGTAAGTGAAGTCTGCCTGCTGCGCGCGAGACATGCTACCTTCCTCACTCCCACTCTCACCCCTCTCTCTTTCTCCTGTGTGTGCTTGACTCGTTTCATCTCCCTGGCTGCTCGCTGTTCCATTCGCTGTGCCGCAAAGGTTTGTATGAGCATCGTTGATTGGGCTAGTGCCTGGGTCAGCTAGGGTCAGCGACACGTTGGCAGGGGAACCCAGTTGCTGGTTGGCTGATGGGGGTTTGCTTTGACAGAGTCTGCGCGTTCACTGATTAATTGCATGTGGTTACGTGGTCCGATTCTGCATGCCTGCTTGTTGATTGGAGGGAATGTGAGTTTGTAGTGGATTCCATGATGCGACAGGGTTGCCTGTGTTCGGGAAATACCTGCTCTGTGGAGTGCAGGTCTGCGTGTGTGTATCTGTGTTTGTAACTGTTGCATTGTCAATCTTGTTGGTCTGTGATGTGTAATCGGCCCTTTACACAGAACCTGTCTTCCTCTCCTCTCTCTTTCTCTCCGTTTTACTGTCTGTCGTCGTGTCCAGTCCTGTGTAGCTCGCAGTCCGTGTTCGTGCATCGTGCTTCTGGCATTTCGGTTTGTCATCAGTTTCTTCACGTCTCTCCACCTCTGAAAACTTGGCGATCACCGGTCTCGGATTGTCGTTTGATGGATTGTGTCTGCCCAGTCTGTGGGCACGTTCGACTGTGTCATCGACCCAGTCTATTTCAGGTGCAGCGGTGTCCAGGATCTGTGTTTTATCTTATCAGCCTAGTTTTCAGCTCCAGACGATCCACTAGTCTCTGGGATACCAAACAGCTTGATATTGTTGCGTCTGGAGAAGCTTTCTTGGCAGTCTACTTCACCTTCTCGACTTTCTATTTTCATTGTCATGTCTTCCTGCTTCGTATCTAGGTATTTTACGGCTGACTAATTTTTTCTGCACTACTCATTTAGTGTCCGCAACATCTTTGCACAACCCCAGACAAGGTGTGTCTGACAGCTGGGAGTGTTGATCCTCTGTTCGTTTGACAGCTTCAGTTTGAGTGGTCAGGAAATCACTGAGTGCCTTCACCGCCTGTAGTACCTGGGTCATTTGCGACTTCATACTGGAAAACTTGTTTAACATTTGTCTTCTACTTTATTTTAATTTCTTCATTGATAGCGAGGTTAGGCTCAGGGTTAAGCTGCACATCATCGCTAAGCAACACTCGTGTCAGGAGGTATACAAAGTTCTATAGCGGCAGGAGTATAGTCACACACTGTGCGTGCTCTCCACCCTGTCCAACCAGTCTTGTAACGTCAGTCAGGAACACAGGTAAGCTGTGACCTAGATACAGGGGTTTACTGTATCCAAACACATTTTCATTTGGCACATTTTCTTACGAAAATAAAGTCCCAGTTGTAACAGATTCTTTCTGGTTGACAAGAGTTACATCAGGCGACAAAACGCTCTCCAGAGAATTTTTCTTGCACACACCACAAAAAAAGCCAGAATGCACAAAGTTGCGTGTCTCCAACAGTAGCACGTCTCCAAACAGTTGCTATTTTTGGATCGCCATTTTTCTTGTTTTGCCAGTGAGTTGGCCTTGTTCTCTACAGCAAATATAAAAAGGCCTATTCTGGATCTCCATGCTTGCACATCAATGATTTTGTTTTACGGATGTAATGTCCAATCACTTGCCTTGATTTAGCGTCCAAAGATTTACTTAATAGTCACTCATTCTCACACGATACGAAGAAAATGTTAGGAACTCATGCACAAGTCTGTCACCCTGTTGCCATCTTGCTAAATGCCCAGAGAGAGAAAGAGAGAGAGAGGGAGGGGGGGGGGGGGGGGGGAGAGAGAGAGAGAGAGAGAGAGCACTTCAGAGCTTTATTTTTCAACTACGCCACACTAAACGACACAAAACGTCATGCAAAGGAGCACAACACATAAGACATCAACGCAGAATAGCACAAGGCTCCATGCAACCTTGACACTATTCATTTCTTTGTTGAGTACTGACCAATGCCAAGTACATCCAGAATTCCATCAGTGCATACGTAGTAGTAAAGATGCAGATGAGACCACCATCATCGACCATGGAAGGTCTATCCCTGGACACCAGCCACAGGCTAGCAGCTGACAGCACCAATACCTGATTCATCTGCAGAGAACAAGAGAAGAGGAGGTAGGAACGGACACTCACAACTCTAAAAACAAAGGATGCTTTCATGAATTAAAAAAAAAAAAAGACCAAGCAAATGAATCGGTGACTGACTGATTGAATGACTCCCTGATTGACTGACTTGCTGGCTAAATGAATGATGAAATGAATGAGAGGATAAACGGATACACATCTACTGCTCATGAAATGACGATTACGCAAAGCGCGGGCACATTTATGGGCACGGGAACGGTGGTGGGGATCAAGAAGCGGGAGGGAGCGGGGGAGGGGGGTAATTCTGAGGAAGGAGCTGGACACTCACTGCTTCATCGCCACGATGGCGAAGATCATCATAGAATATAACAACATGACCCTCTACAAGGAGCACACTGCTTCCCCCGTCTTTCCCCGTTCCCTACCCCCACCCCCAACCCCTTTCAAACTCTTCTGCCTTGTTCCCCAACTCTCTCCCCAGCCCCTCATCTCCCTAACTGTCCTCCCTTTCTTCTCCCTCATCTCCATACCTTTCCTCCCTTTCATCCCCCCCCCCCCCAATCTCCCTTGCTTTCCTCCCTCCCCTCTCCCCTCATCTCCCTAAATTTCTTCCCTTTCTTCTCCCCTCATCTCCTTGCTTTCCTTCCTTTCTTGAACCCTCATCTCTTTGCTTTCCTTCTTTCCTCTCCCCTCATCTCCCTAACTTTCCTCCCTTTTCTTCTCTCCTCATCTCCCTGCTTTCATCCCTTTCTTCTCCCCTCATCTCCATACCTTTCCTCCCTTTCACCCCCCCCCCATCTCCCTTGCTTTCCTCTCTCCCTTCTCCCCTCATCTCCCTAACTTTCTTCCCTTTCTTCTCCACTCATCCCCCTAACTTTCCTCCCTTTCTTCTCTACTCATCTCTCTAACTTTCCTCCCTTTCTTCAACCCTCATCTCTCCCTACCTTTCCTCACTTTCTTCTCCCTCATCTCCTTAACTTTCCTCCCTTTCTTCTTTCCTCATCTCCCTTGCTTTCTTTCCTTCCTTTCTTCTCCTCTGATCTCCCTAACTTTCCTCTCTTTCTTCTCCACTCATCTCCCTAACTTTCCTCTCTTTCTTCTCCACTCATCTCCCTAACTTTCCTTCTTTTTTCTTCAACCCTCATCTCCCTAACTTTCCTCACTTTCTTCTCCCCATATCTCCCTAACTTTCCTCTCTTTCTTCTCCACTCATCTCCCTTGCTTTCCTTCCTTTCTTCTCCTCTCATCTCCCTAACTTTCCTTCCTTTCTTCTCCTCTCATCTCCCTAACTTTCCTTCCTTTCTTCTCTCCCCTCATCTCCCTTGCTTTCCTTCCTTTCTTCTCCACTCATCTCCCTAACTTATCTCTCTTTCTTCTCCACTCATCTCCCTAACTTTCCTCCCTTTTTTCTCCACTCATCTCCCTAACTTTCCTCCCTTTCCTCTCCACTCATCTCCCTAACTTTCCTACCTTTCTTCTCCTCTCATCTCCCTAACTTTCTTTCCTTTCTTCTCCTCTCATCTCCGTAAATTTCTTTCCTTTCTTCTCCCTCATCTCCGTAAATTTCTTTCCTTTCTTCTCCTCTCATCTCCCTAACTTCCCTCCTTTTCTTCTCCCCTCATCTCCGTAAATTTTTTTCCTTTCTTCTCCCTCATCTCCCTAACTTTCCTTCCTTTCTTCTCCCCTCATCTCCCGAACTTTCTTCCCTTTCTTCTCCCCTCATCTCCCTAACTTTCTTCCCTTCTTTTCCCCGTCATCTCCCTAACGTCCCACCCTTTCTTCTCCACTCATCTCCCTAACTTCCCCCACCCTTTCTTCTCCCCAGATCTCCCAAACTTTCCTCCCTTTCTTCTCCTCTCATCTCCCTAACTTTCCTCCCTTTCTTCTCCTCTCATCTCCCTACCTTTCCTCCCTTTCTTCTCCTCTCATCTCCCTAACTTTCCTCTTTTCTTCTCCTCTCATCTCCCTACCTTTCCTCCCTTTCTTCTCCACTCATCTCCCTAACTTTCCTCCCTTTCTTCTCCACTCATCTCCCTAACTTTCCTCCCTTTCTTCTCCACTCATCTCCCTAACTTTCTTCCCTTTCTTCTCCCCAGATCTCCCAAACTTTCCTCCCTGTCTTCTCCTCTCATCTCCCTAACTTTCCTCCCTGTCTTCTCCTCTCATCTCCCTACCTTTCCTCCCTTTCTTCTCCACTCATCTCCCTAACTTTCTTCCCTTTCTTCAACCCTCATCTCCCTAACTTTCTTCCCTTTCTTCTCCTCTCATCTCCCTAACTTTCCTCCCTTTCTTCTCCACTCATCTCCCTAACTTTCTTCCCTTTCTTCTCCCCTCATCTCCGTAAGTTTCTTTCCTTTCTTCTCCCCTCATCTCCCGAACTTTCTTCCCTTTCTTCTCCTCTCATCTCCCTAACTTTCCCCCCTTTCTTCTCCACTCATCTCCCTAACTTTCCTCCCTTTCCTCTCCTCTCATCTCCCTAACTTTCCTCACTTCCTTCTCCCCTCATCCCCCCCAACTTTCCTCACTTCTCCTCTCATCTCCCTAACTTTCCTCCCTTTCCTCTCCACTCATCTCCCTAACTTTCCTCACTTCCTTCTCCCCTCATCCCCCTAACTTTCCTCACTTCTCCTCTCATCTCCCTAACTTTCCTCCCTTTCCTCTCCACTCATCTCTCTAACTTTCCTCACTTCCTTCTCCCCTCATCCCCCTAACTTTCCTCACTTCTCCTCTCATCTCCCTAACTTTCCTCCCTTTCCTCTCCACTCATCTCCCTAACTTTCCCTCACTTCCTTCTCCTCTCATCTCCCCACCTTTCCTCACTTCCTTCTCCCCAGTTCTCCCTAACTTTCCTCACTTCCTTCTCCACTCATCTCCCTAACTTTCCTCACTTCCTTCCCCAGTTCTCCCCAACTTTCCTCCCTTTCTTCTCAAAACAACTTTGTGTGAGGCGTTCTTGACTTGGTAGATTACAGAATCCCCTCACCCCTCACCCCTACCGCCTTCTCCCCATATTCTTAGCTATGTTAATTGACAACCATACCCACTCTGTACCTATAGACACTTTGCTTGAAGCCACTGCGCTGCACACTTCTTAAAGACCCTCCCCCCCCCCCCCTCCCTCCCGTCCCTACCCCGTCTTCCACGTATATTATGTGATTGATCCTGGGTTTAATGACATTTAACAAGATGGAGATTAATTGTCAGCACATTTTTTTTTTTTCAGTTCAAAGATTGATGAAAAGGGACAATTTGGATTAAATCACGTTTAAAGGAGTAATCATCACCAACAAAAACGTTCCTCCCCTTCTCTCGTCCCTCGCTCAGACCTCTACTAACTTCAACTTCCCCCTCCCTCTGTCAAAGATAAACATATAAACACACACGCATGCATGCATGTACGCAGACACTTTAATTTAATCATTTCGTAGCGTACAGAGGTTCCAAAACATATCAGTTACAGAAAGGATAAGTGCAATATGAACATTTTTTGTGTTTGTTAACAGCACACACACAGGCACACACACACACACACACACACACACACACACACACACACGCACGCACGCACGCACGCACGCACGCACTCACGCACGCACGCAACCACGCACGCACGCACACACACACACACACCCACACACACACACACACACACACACACACACATACAATGATCGGCCCCTTCGAGCTCTCTCTCTCTCTCTCTCTCTCTCTCTCTCTCTCTTAAGCAACTGACCGTTTTCCAAAACATCTTGAACAGCACGCTGCCAGTAACTGTGGATGATAATGACAATTACAGAAAATATTACTCTCTACTCTCTCTCTCTCTCTCTCTCTCTCTCTCTCTCTCTCTCTCTCTCTCTCTGAAAGCATGTTGGACGACTTATCTTTGTCACATGCATTTAGATTAAAATTCCATCGAAAGTGTTTATATCATTTCTCTATGCTCTCTTAACTCCAGGAAAAAAAAAGGAAAACAAAATAGGATGTTACTTTTCTTTCATTTATTTAGGTTTATGCATGGTGGATGGCCTTAAGGGAATATCATACAAATCCATAGTGAAAGCGTTTATGCAGCCATCTTTCTTTTGATAACCTATATGGTAGGTCTCAGTGGCTAAAAGAAAACATGCCTGCTAAATGCTGCGTGTCCTGAAGCATCGCTAGAGCTCTGAAACATACGTCCAGGCTTGGGTAAAACAACAGTGTTCTTCAGGATGGGAGAGAACGTGCGCACGTGTGTGTGTTCCCATTTTAGGAGAAGCGCATGACACTGAAGGGAGCAACTGGTTGCAAGAGGATGAGATGCTCTAAGTGGGCTCTCCACAGAAACGGACAACATCCCTGTTTCTGCCCCCTGTTTGTCTGTTCTCCCACGTCACTACAGACATTACCCCACTTTGTTCATACCTGTGTCTGCCCCCTGTTTGTCTGTTCTCCCACGTCACTACAGACATTACCCCCACTTTGTTCATGCCAGCGCCCCGTCTTGTGCAATACCCGGGCTTGTCCCACTGCGACACTAGCAACGGCAATCCACAGGGAGCAAGTCAATATCAAAATGGTCAAGAGGCAGCCTGCCAGAGAAGACGTTGCCCAGCTGCTGTGTGGCTTCAGTGGTGTTCGGTGGTACCTGTTCATATCCACTATACTCAGGACACCACCCACTGGGTATCAGACTGACGATAATATTAACTCAGTCATGAAACGGCATGAATGAGCATCCCCCGCTAAGGAGGGCGCCCCCACATCCGTCCATGGACATTTCCCGCGCCCGACAGCTTTAGGATATCGGCGATCTTGACATGAACTCAAGATGGGCACAACATTGTAAATGAAGGCACCATGAGAGCAGGGCATACCTGCTCACAGAATTTGAGACCGTTTTCTAAAAATGCTGATCGGCAAGGATGAGGACGGAGAAGTTGATGCTATGGAGCTGCATTCTGTTTGGAAATGACATGACAGGACAGCAAGTCTATGCTTACTTTCATAATATATCCTGGCGTCCGCCAGGCACAAGAGACATGGACGCATGCAGTGTTGGTCATGGAGCAACACTCTCAGAGACGCATCCACTAACTGAATAAAGCTCGATTGTGTCGTCAAAACATGTCCATATGGATCCATAGAAAACTTAAATCAGGGCACATGCCAAGTGGGGCCAAAAAATTCCAAAACTAAATAGCTCTGATGATTATCGAACCCACGACGTCCAAGCCCACGATCCAAGATGGCAGCCACTGCGCCACGGCGCATTCCCAAACTTTAGTAACTCTTACAAAGTTGAAAGACTAATTAAATCTTCAACTGAGCTCCTCTCCTCATCATTTGTTTGGTACATGCTAGGACAATTGCACACAGAAAGTCAAATACGGGAATGGTGTTTCATTTCTTGCTAACTAGCATTTAAACATGTAGTTTTTATCTTTCTCATGGCAAGACAGCCAGTCTGGATCAGCTCTTGCAGAGCGACTGAACGACCTTGTGAAGGAGAGCTGCCGTTCCTAATTTAGACACTTTGTTTCTGGTGCCAGATCACCATGGCAAAGATCAACACATGGTCAATGACAGCTCAGTTCAGATCTACTCACACATTTCTTTTGACACGGGCCTTTTTTCAGACGTGCAAAAAAAAAAAACAGTGGCTTTATGGTGATTTTTTCACAAGATTTCATTTTCTTTGCAGTCTTTTTTTTTTTTTTTTTGAATCCCTTTCTCAGTTTCTTTTTCATTCAGCCAGCCCTACTTCCCTCCTCATGCTCACTGGGACCTAGGGATGGTCAGGGCTTGGTTTCTACATCAAACAATCCTCAGGGGGCCTGCCTCGTTGGCTGGCCGATAAAGACAACTCCACTTCTGCCCCAATCAGGGTTGATTCACGATTGAGACAGGGTTGAGTCCCAGCTGGGTAATTTGGCGGGAGATATACAGCATTCTAACTCTAGGGTCATTGGTTATGCGTGCCTGCGTGCGCGCGTGCCTGCGTTTGCGTCCGTGTGCGAGCGCTTCTCCCTGGTCTCCTTTGAGATGTGTGAAAAAGCTATTTGTTATAATACATCGGCCACTATTCTAATTCATCGGCTCGGATCAAAGCTAGAGCTAATCATCTCCGGACACTTTGGAACAAAGTAAAACTGACTGGAGTTAAGGCAAGTCAGCCAAGTTGATTACCATGTGAAGACAAGTTACAATTTTCGCAGAAGGTAGGTCTGAGATCTACCAAGTATAGACATCTTTTAAATACTGTCTGCAGTCTGATAAAGCATAACCTAACACACTGCAATACAAATAAAATTACATCACAATACGGCTCAACGTAATACATTGCACTATGATACGATAATCTAAAAAAACACAACACTATAATACGATACAATTCGTATTGCTTTAATCCATACAGACATTCAAGTGTGTGCTCAAAACATACTCACAATACAGTAAAAATAGTCTTTATTAATCAATGCTAACATTCAAGTGTGAATTCAAAATATACCCGAAACGTCATCATTACTCCACACTCCAATTGAAGTCTGCATTCAAATTGTGTCCAGATCACAGCACGACGCTGGCAGTAAAAGCCAAGCCTGTGTTCAAACTATACCTTAACACCAATGCGTCTTCTTCATCAATGCACGCTACAAGTGAAATATTCATTCAAAGTAGACTTCAAATCTAATTCAACTGTATTAACCTACTCTAAAAATCAAGAATGCCTTTGGACGTATCCACAATGCATGGAGTAGATATTGAAAATAAATGAATTTATGAAATTATTAATAAAGAAACAAATACACACGGGAAAAAAAAACAAACAAAACAAACACACAAACAAAACAAAAAACAAACAACAAACAACAACAACAAACACAGAAAACTGTAAGCGAATGTTGACTAACTTAATTCATTCTTTATCAGTCCATACTTTAATCAAGTTTGCCCTCAGACTATACCCATAATTCAACACGTCTTCATTAATTCCTTCCAAAATTCGAATCTGCCTTCAAATCATACACACTATACAATGCATCTGCAGTAATAGTTACAAAATTCCAAACAAGCCTGAAAAGTACGCCTATAATGTAACACACAATACAATACAACATAATAGCATGTCTCTTTATTGACCTCAATCAATATTAAAGTGTGTGGTTTGTGATATGTATCTCTAGTAAAATGTTCATTTTAACCTTCTAAAACCAATAGCACGTGCCTTTTAACCTTCTAAAATCAGTAGCACATACGTTCGAGATTTGACGGGAAACCAATCCGACCCTCCTATTTCATTTTTGTTTTGTTTTGTGTGTTGAAGTGTGTTAATTCCTCTCGAGTTCCTTTAACCAGAATAAAGTACAATCATACACTCAAGCAAGTATGCGCACGCACGTACACACACCCACACACACAAACGTACGCAGGCACGCACCGCGCGCACGCATGCACGCACACGCACACACAAACTTACAAAACCTCGCTTGCATACATGCACCTCCCTCCCCCCTGTCTTCCCCAACCCCGTCTTCCCGCCCCCTCCACACACGTGTGCAACACTCACTAACAAGCCGCGCTCGCACAATACCCACAGACATATGAAAGAGAGACTAGAGGGATACTTCACCTGCATCAAACCTCTTTGGGCAGAACAGGGGCATGAACATCCACAGTATGGTACACAGCAGAACCTAAATCGCAGAGACAGTAAAACAAAAGAAAATAAAAAAAAAAAGAACAGCATGCGCTTTATCCGCAGAGGCAACAGAGGAACAATTGAAGAAAGAGAGAGAGAGAACCATCTTATGTGACGACATCAAGACGCACACAGAAGTAAAAGAATAAGAGCAAGAAAAAAAAAAAAAAACACGAAGCAGCAGACTCAGAAGAATCTCACAAACACACACACACGAACACACATACACAGAAAGACAGGCAGGCAGGCAGGCAAAACAGACGGACAGACAGAATGAAAGATAGACGGATGGATGGACGGGACATACAGAGAGAGAGAGAGAGAGAGAGAGAGAGAGAGAGAGAGAGAGAGAGAGAGAAAGTAACGCCTTGAAAACAAGAGGAGTGGGGGGGGGGGGGGGGGGGATAATAATCGTGTTCAGTGATACCAGAGGACATATGCTCATATACATGCGCACTCGCATGCACACTTGCTGCGTCATCCGGAGATCATCAAATATTTTGTTCGATTTTTTTTTTTTTTTTTTTTTTTTTGTTTTTTGTTTTTTTTTTTTTTTTCCCCCTGACATATACATATAGCTTCAGCTAGGTCTGAATGGCACTGTCTTTGGTATTACACTAAAACCGAGCATTATATGAACCATTAGGGTCATATGGTAAATGTTATATTTTATTTGGAGAGGACTCACTGTAAACAAATCACGCGACGAGCTGTATGTGATTGTCTCAAAAAAGACATGGTGCTGCAAAGCTTAGTTTCAATGTGTTGATAAAAGTGTTGTTAAAAATTGTGAAATAAGTGTGTTCTCTGTTTTGGTCTCTACCTTCTACATGTATTTGACAGTTTCCACAGGATGTGATTCTGTCTCTACCTTCCACGTAGATTTGACAGCTTCCACGGGGTATAATTCTGTCCCTACCTTCCACATGTATTTGACAGCTTCCACAGGATGTGATTCTGTCTCTACCCTTCCACGTAGATTTGACAGCTTCCACATGATATGATTCTGTCTCTACCTTCCACATAGATTTGACAGCTTCCACGGGGTATGATTCTGTCCCTACCTTCCACATGTATTTGACAGCTTCCACAGGATATGATTCTGTCTCTACCTTCCACATAGATTTGACAGCTTCCACAGGATATGATTCCGTCCCTACCTTCCACATGTATTTGACAGCTTTTACAGAATGTGATTCCTGTCTCTACTTTCCACATAGATTTGACAGCTTCCACAGGATATGATTCTGTCCCTACCTTCCACATAGATTTGACAGCTTCCACAGGATATGATTCCGTCCCTACCTTCCACATGTATTTGACAGCTTCCACAGAATATGATTCCGTCCCTACCTTCCACATAGATTTGACAGCTTCCACAGGATATGATTCCGTCCCTACCTTCCACATGTATTTGACAGCTTCCACAGGATATGATTCTGTCTCTACCTTCCACATAGATTTGACAGCTTCCACAGGATATGATTCTGTCCTTGCCTCCCACACGGACATACCTGACAGCAGCTTCTACAAGACCTTTATCATCTCAGACATAAATGTTGGCTCTGCAGGGAGTGAATTTGTCCTTACCTTCCACACAGGCATGTCTTCCGGTTTCCATAGGCGTTGCACAGTGCCGCAAATACTTTCAGAGGCAAACTCCTGCTGCTCAAATACCATACACATGTTCAGCAAATTGCGTCTGCACCTCCCCAAGTATGACAAGTTGATCTCCATGAGAGCGTGAATTTTGCTCACATCATCAGAGAGGCACTCAGCTATGACGTCAATTGCCACTTGTTCCAATGTCTGGTGGAGAGAGAATGACGGAATCAACTAGGGAGTGGATGAATTAGCGAATTGATGGATGAGTAGATGGACGGTGCGGTGAAAAATGATTTGGGGAATGAGTGAATAAATCATGAGTGAATGGAAGGAAAATAAAGAATGATATAAAAAAAAAAATAGGTTCTTGACCATGACACTTTTCACCGCAAGATCTTAGAGCTACTAGAATATAGAAACACAAAAGCCAGTTATAAGAAACAGAGAACAGTTACACGTATAAACGTATGCGCTCTATGACATTCAAGGAATATAACCTAGAGGAGCATGTTAATCAACATTTACGTCGTGAGTAATCCCATGCTTTCGTCTTCATGTCAATGCTAAGTGCATTCTGAATTTGCCGGCATACGTATTGTTGCACTGACGGGAGAAATCGTCTAAAATTGAAAAAAAAAAGTCAACCTTCTACAGGTCTTTTCGTCTGCTGTGCTACGTTTTCATACAGCTTCGCCAGCTTGTCACGTGACACACGACGCCAGATGGGGTCTGTTAGAATGTTGACATCATGCAAATCAGGTTCAATATGGGGGTGACGGTTGTGAAAATTATTTATAACATTACTGTTTAACTATCGATCTGTTTTAAAATGAAAGACGTGATTTGTAAACTTTAAAAAAGACCATGGTTACGTATACGTATTTCCTCAACAACAGCTCTGACTGCAAGCCTTGAGGTTTAACAATTTTGATTATTTCACATGGTCGTCAGTATTTCAAATCAGAACGATGAACAGTTTCAGCCTGTGTTTCAGCCACTTTTATTCTCTCTTCCGTTTGTTAACTCCAACCACTGTCTTTCCCTCCATCTTCAAAAGCCGGAATAACTCAGTTGGTAGAGACTTGTGATTCTGGTGAACCTAGAACAGTGGGTTCGAAGCTCTGCTCGATCGTTTTGGTACAGGGGGATTTTCCCCTCAGCGCTAGCATTGGTTCTGACTCCATTCCCCGAGAAGACATTCGAAGGAGACTATAAGCTGAGATTCCATATATGAAAATGCATAACATATTGTGCAGACGTATCCCATCACCAACTCTCTGAAAAAAAAAAGGTCAGTTTGGTTGTTGAGTATGGACAACACGTAACCACATAGCATGCGATAAAACTTGAAAGAATAAGTGAAAATGAGCGACTGATGTTCGACTGACTGACACGGGGTACAACTGATTAGCGCCAGCAAGCAGCTCTTCAATTGGCTCCACCCAGGTAGGCAGCCCGTTGTGTAAACGAGAATGTGGATTGTAAAGCGCTTCGCTTAGTATTGGGTTTTTAACCGAGGACAGACGCGATGAAAAAAAATATTTCCGAACCTTTTCTGAGATGTTGCCCTGAACCATCAAGATCACTGTTCGAGGAGGGTTAGGAGGGATGAGCTGACCAACGGTTCTTGATTACCTTGCTAGTTTGTCGGTATATTGTTTACTGTATGTACATGAAGGAACTTAAGAAAACTCTAAAACAGCTTGATTATAATTTGTGGAACACACACACACACACACACACGCACACGCACGCACACACACACACACACACACACACACACACACACACACACACACACACGCACGCACATGCACACGCACACGCACACGAATGCACGTACACAAGAATGCACGCTCAGTCACTCCCACGCACGCACACACACACACACACACACACACACACACACACACACACACACACACACACACATGAAAACTCAGACACTTGACCATATCGGCAACGACATACACTTACGTTGATTGGTCAAATAAGTGAGCAACAACAACGGTTTGGATGCTTACTGTGGGCATGCCCATCAGTGGCATCTGTCCTATGGTCACTCTTCTTGAACGCGACCTTTAACAAATTACCTCCCTTGCAGACTTCTGATCCTGATTTATTGCTGAGGACAGGAATCTTGTTGTGCCTCTCTGATCAAGCTCAGGGCGCTTTACAATCCGCATTTCCGTTTCCACAACGGGCAGCCTACCTGGGTAGACCCGACGGAAAAGCTGCCTGCTGTCATTTCCTTTACTTATTTTCCATGCCATTCAGTCAGTATCGTTCATTCAATTTGACAACTCTTTCATTCTTTCGATTTTTCCTGCAGAGTGCAAGCTATGTGTAACGTGGTATTCATACCGACGGCCAAATTGACCTTCTCTTCCGAAAGTTGGTGATGGGATTTTACGTGTGTGCAAGAGTTTATGCGTGCGTTCACACATGGAACCCTCGATGTATAGTCACACACATTCGAAGACTAATGAAAGACTAACTGGGAAATAGAGTCAGAACCAATGTTAACACTGAGGGACCCCCCCCCCCCCCCCCCCCCCCCCCCCCCGTACCGAAACGGCCCGGCGGAGATTTGAACCGCAACCTCAAGATCACCAAGATTACGAATCTTGCGCTCTACCAACCAAGCTAATCAGGCTCCTGAGGTACACGAAGTTGAGTGACACGTTTTTTTTTTTGACCTCTGTGCGTTTATTTTGCTTTCTCCTAGTTGTATGCAGTGTTTAGTCTTGACAGTGACTGTTGTAAGGGAGTATATGCCGTCTGCATCGCTGTCATTCAGATATGTGTGCGGCATATTTGCTCATATATTCGCGAGTTTTATGTTGAAGCGGATGAAATATACAGTCGCCATGAGAATGTCTGTGTTGGTGTTGAGGTCGCGTATGGACGGTGTCACTTTAGGACTGTTACTGTCTCTATTGTGCTACAGACATTTGCTCCAACGCTGTGGAGACGTGGAACTGAATCCAGGGCCTTCCTCTGTTAAGCTGGACAGTAAGCGGCAAACCCGTCTAGAAAGTGCCGGGAGCACACGCAGAGAAAGTAGCCATGGAGCGGGTTCTGCTCCTGCTGCCTCAGCGTCTCCGGCTGATCCCACACTGAAGGATGTTATGGCCGTTTTGAACAATTTAACTTGCAGATTTGATGGACTGAGTGAGGACTTAAGAGACGTGAAAAACATGTGTGCAAATCTCCAAGATGAAATGACTGGTATAAAGCAAGAAATGTCTGCCTTAAGGCAAAAAATAATGACAGGTTAAGGGAAGAAAAAACACCAGACTCACTGCCAAGGTGGAATCTTTGGACAGGAAGGTAGACGACCTGGAAGGGAGGGTCGAAGTGGAATAACATCATTATCCGCGATATTCCTCGTACAGACAATGAGTCCTGGCAACAATGTGAAGCGTTGGTACAGGATATGATTTCAGATAACTGGAACTTTCGGATGACATTCTTTTCCACCGTGTACATCGCCTGAACTCAAAGTCGAACTCGCCAATAGTAGCAAGATGCAAATTCTTTAAAGATAAAGATGAAAATTTGCGTGTAAAACAAAAATTAAAAGGAACTGAGTTTTTTTGTTGGCGAGGACTTTTCTTTCCGAGTTTGGGAGATCAGAAGAAAAGCTCGTCAATCACTTAGCCCAGACTTACCCCGCGGTAAGTTCCGGGGGGGGGGGGGGGGGGGGGGGGGGGGGGGTAAAATGGGCTGTTACACCGGGTTCCATCTACAATCAATCATTCTTTGTTCAAAACAATTAAAAAATCACGATATATTTTCAGCGCCCTGGTTGTCCCTAACATATGCAAAGGCTAGCCCAGACTTACCCCGGGGTAAGTTCCAGGGTGTGTGTGTATGTGTGTGTGTGTGTGTGTGTGTGTAGGGGTGTGTGTGTTTTAAAATGGGCTGTTACCCTGGGTTCCAATCTGCGCCAGGCAATTTCGGAACAGGAGGATAATTCTTAGGAGTTAACATTGGATCTGATTTGATTTCCCGAAAAGTCCTTCCAATGACACTTTAAGCCGAGGTTCCATAATGTCAACATATGCATAGCATCTTGCCCATACTTAAAATCCCTCATCGATTTTCACAAGAGTAGGTCAGTTTGGCCGTTTGGTGTAGACGACATGTATGTAGATAGCATGCACCACAGTGATACTGGAAGGAAGGAGAGAAAGGCTGTGTGACATACATTGGACTGAATGACGGGAAACAAGTGGTTAGCACCAGGAGGCAGGCAGGCCACCCCGCTGTGAGAAAGAAACCCTGGATTGTGAAGTGCTTAGAGCTTGGTTCCTAGCAAAAGATACACGACATGTAAGTACCATGACTAATAATAATGATGATGATGGACATAATAGTAACAGCAACAGCAGCAGCCACAACAACAACAACAACAACAATGACATAATAATGATGATAATAGTAAGAATAATAATGATAATGGTAACAATAATAATGATAATGATGGTGGTGATGATGATGATGATGATGATGACAAAGTAATAGCACCACCAACAACAATACACATAATACCGGTAAAAATAATGATAGTAATGATAACGATAACTGCCAGCGCAGAGCGCACGTGAGTGGGCACCTCCACTGGGAGGACGTGCAGGGCTAATCCTCACCTAGGACGACTGTTGCTAGGACTGTTCTCTTTTCTTTTTGGTCTTCATCCTCTCGCCACACTTACCGGGATTCCCTCTGCATTGCCTCTTCCAGCTGCACCATGCGGTAGTCCTCAGCCCGCTGGGCTATCTGCTCCGAAAGCTGGCTGGCACAAAGCGCCATGGCTGCCCATCATAAAACAGGATCCACCGGTCAATGATCCATCCTTTCCGTTGCTGAGTCAGTCAGTAACTCTCGTCCGGTCTCCCTTCAAGGGCAGCACGTGTTTCAAGGGAAATGCATACATCATTCATGTGCTTGAAACCCTCAACAAGAAGGACAAATCTTATAAAGTGTAAATAACCTCACGCACTAATCGAGCGCTGACTGCCAGAACCCAGTATCTGTCTTATACATGTAGATGAGATACTGGGTTCTGGCAGTCAACCCTCGATATCAGCTTGTATGAATTCTGAGACCACTTAGTCTGAAGCGGACTCTCTCAGGGATGCCTCCCAAGTGGTTTTGTCACACACAATCTACATGTGCTTCACAAACCAGTTACTGCTTGTAGACAAATTGGAAAAAAAAAACCGTAACATAAATCTCTTATGTTCATTTCTGCTTAACATTCATTCCAACTGAAAATGTCAATAAGAATTATGACAACAAACCCCACTCGTCCATTCCATTTGGCAGTGCAGGCAAAATCAAATCCTACTTTTAAAAACACACTTCTCAGTTTGGGAACCAAGTTTGCTTTATTTGCATTAATTAAGTTGATCTTATCCAATATGTTTGTTTTGGAAGGCATATTTGTTTATGTCGAATGAATAAAATCCGTTTTAACAGTATGCACACAACCGATAATTTACACGGGATACCATCTGATGACAACTATGGGGAACACACTGTCGTCGAAAGCGACAATAGGTACATTCCTAAGGAAACAAACTAGCATCCTTGAGTACATGGCGAAACAAGGGAAAAGAGTTATTATCTCGAGGATCACAATCATGTTCTATTAGATCACAATTTTCCCACAGAATCACGAATTTTGTGCGTTTTTCCGAGGATCTTGACTGTTTCTGTTTTCTCCACAGATCGCAATGTTTGTTTGTTTGTTTGTTTTCTTTGTTTCCCTGGGAAGATAACTATTATCCATGTATTCTTGAAGAAAATAAGTATTATCAGAAAAAAAGACTTCGATTTGTAGGAAAAATGCTCTGTGTCCATCATGAAGACGCTCGCGCACCTGATAACAGATGCGAAGAAAAAAAGGCACAGAAGTCCGGGAGCCAGAGTGGGGTCAGAAAAATCTGGAAAATACTAGTGGTCCCAAGGATCACACCTGCTTTCCTATGTTCGTTGTTTTCGGCAGTGGTAATTATTCAGCAACATTAGGGACAATCGTTCGGATACTTAGGCATACCTTCGACAACTGTTTTTCTCGGCCAAATACAGCAAAAATGATAGTGATCCTTAAGGGAATGCTTTTACTATATGGGGTAAAACGTCTGTTATAGTCAAGGATAACTGTAGAACCCCGTCTTCCTGTAGATTAATGTCTGTTTTTTTGTTTTTTTGTTTTTTGTTTTTTCTTGGAAAACAGCACGAAGCATTAATTTTCTTATAGTCGTTGTTGATCATTGCAAGTACGTGCACTTTCTGATTTGGATGCTTTTCTCACTTGTGTCGCAAGGTAAACAAAAAAAAAAAAAAAACAAAAAAAAAAAGAAAAAGAAAAATGAAAAATCAGTATTGGCTGAATTCTATTAGGTAGTTCGGAAACACTTTTTCATCTATATTTGAGTAAGCTGGACTCATATTTCAGTTATGTTAAATATCGTTTTGTTCCTATTGTTAATGCTGTTGCTGTTGTTGTTTGTTTGTTTTCGTAGCTAAATGTGTGATAATAAATGTGAAGTATAAAAAAAACATGATGGCTCCCAAAGAACACCACCAATAAATCACTTCTCATACTTGCTCTGAATCGCCCTGTTCGGAAAAATCATAATCTGTGTCTTTTCTCATGAAACTTAGAACACAAGTCCAGTGTTTGAAGTCCACATCAAATACATGAAAATGAAAGCAGGTCATCTCCAGAGTAGCGAACATAATTAAGCTGGGCATGACAAAAACTGATCGCGATGTTTTCTTTGATTTTGAAAAAAAAAAAAAACAAACAAAAAAAAAAACGTGTGGTTGAATGATCAAGTCTATATCCACGGAAGGAAGGGCATGAATTGGAAATCCTTCTTTCAGAGAGAGAGAGAGAGAGAGAGAGAGAGAGAGAGAGAGAGGAGAGAGAGAGAGAAACAGAGCACGGCATAGATCTCAACAATCTGGATAACATGGAATCTTGCAAAGAACACACACGCACGCACGCACGCACGCACGCACGCACGCACACACACACACCACCACACACAGCGCACGCACGCACGCACGCACACACACACACACACACACACACACACACACACACACACACTAATGCAAGAACGCATGCACGCACACACGAATGCACACAAATTGTGTTTTTTAGAAGAAAAGAGATGCGATTCCCAGAAGCAGTTAAAACCAGAATATATAGAGATAGATAACAGAAGTGGTCTATCCATAGCGAATGATCTCTCTCTCTCTCTCTCTCTCTCTCTCTCTCTCTCTCTCTCTCTCTCTCTCTCTCTCATATACATACGTTCACTCCCACCCCTACCTGTATAGTCCACTCCTTCCTTCCACAAGACCGCGCGCCAGTTTCTGCCGATGAAACAGCACGGCCAGAAAAAACAGCAGTCTGGCAGCAGCCTTTGGAGTTCTGGTTTCACTGCAGAAGTAGCCTGTAACACGGGAAAGCACGGGCTGTCACGTGGTCTAGTGGGCGCCACACTCGTTAAACAAAGTTCTGAACATTCTAGGTACACGGACTGAATCTCGTACATGGCTGGGTTGTTTCTCCCCCCCTTTCATGAGATCATAAACGGTGGTCTGGGTTTCTATCCCTTTGAATGAAATGATGCACTTTAAGCGGCACGCATTTCGAGCGTGTCAGAGAATCATGGTAATAAGGGTGTCGTCCCTTGCAAACTTTTGTGAATAAATTCTCTTTGACAGGTAAAACGCATATTCGAAGAAAAAAAAATGAGGACAATCAGAACATTGTCGATTTCCACCAAGATAACAGGAATCCTGGGTCCGTCCTTTGATCCACATCCATCCGATGATCCACGTTCCATCACTTCCCATGTCAACTCTTACCCGCTTCGCTTCCTCAACATCGAATGCTTACATTCGATGCCATGCTCTCCGAATTCAAAATTGTTTTTAAATTGCTACTGTATCAGCAGTCACAAACATTTTCTGCGACCAGGGTCCAGAAGTTTCTCTCCACATGTTCAAAATTTAACATCTTAGGTCATTTTCAATGTACAGTATGTGGCACTTGACTCTGTGTGTATATTTAGGCAACTCGTTTTCTTGCAGCACGTCTTTTCCCTCCATGGTCATTGTCCACTCTTCACCGCCTTTTCCCTTCATGGTCATTGTCCACTCTTCACCGCCTGTTCCCTTCATGCTCATTGTCCACTCTTCACCGCCTTTTCCTCTCCACACCCATTGATCCACGCCTCTATTCCTCCGTCCGCCTTTCGTTTCAATTCCTTTTTTTTTTTTTAAACTTTTCTTAATCTTTGCAAACTTTTTGTTCTAAGGAAGGAGGAATTGTTAGCTTCGCTTCTTCCCAGTCCCCCTCTATTTGTCTGTCCAGCATATTACTGTTTGGTCAGTCATTGAGAGATTGTATCTCTAGGGAGATCCACGTATTGGCTATTTTTGTCATAATTTGTAGTTGCTGTCAGTATGTGATATGATTGGATGCTGTGCTGTCAAACAGTAGACTGACCACTCTGGCCTTTGACATCCCTTGTATCTTTAATCGTTGGTCTTATGTTCTTTGTAGGAGATGCGGAGTAGTTTCCTCAGGCACCTGGTCTCTGCATCTCCTACAAAGAACATAAAACCAATGATTATGTGCGGAACCTGGTCACCAACCTAGTTGGGGCCCTACGAACCACTTCTGGCAACGTCAAACGACGGAAAGATAGCATGGTTTGGCCACGTCATTCGTCAACAACACCCTCTCAAAACCATCCTTCAATGTACCGTTGAAGGAGGGCGCAGACGAGGACGGCAGAGAAAGAGTTGGTCGGATAAATATAAAAGACTGGACCAAAATTACCATGCCAGATCTCCTCAAAGACAGCTACAAACAGAAGAGCCTGGAGAGAAACGGCAGCTGCCTCATCACGTCCCCCCAACGACCCCAGCGGTCAGGGGAATGACCCATGACTGACTGACTGTATCTTTAAATGAAGCCCTAAGCACAGGCTTAAAGATTTTCTCTGTAGTTATTAATCTGTACTTACTGATTTTTCTCTTATGCAGCTTATTTCGTTGCAGCATTTTTTTTTCTTTCTCATTTGCGAGTCAAAAATAAGGGGGCTTGGAAGAACAGACTCTGAGTGATCCTCATAGCAGCAGTGTTCCTATTCACAATTCCAAAAGCATCCCTGATGAGTCAGATAATGAAAGTCGGATTCTGTACAGGCGATGACAGATGTTCTGTTTTCAGACACTCGTGATGGTACTGTGGATGCTGTTTGTGCAGGATTTGATCATTATTCTAACCAGCTTTTACTTTCTTTTGTCACTCTCTTTCTCCCAGCCTCCTTGCACTTCTCCTCCCAGCCTCTTCTTGCTGATCTTTCGTTCGTTTTATTATCTGATTTGGAAGTACGTTAGACATGTAACACTGTGGAATTCTTGGCTTCAACTGCCCCATCCCGCCATCACTCTGATTTATTTGATCAGTATACGTGTATTTGGGAAAGTTATAACTTACAGTGCGGTGGAATTCGTAGCTTCAACTGACCTCTTACTTATTGGTTCAGTTATATGTGTATCTGAGAAGTCATAGATTAAATCATGGTGACGTTAGCTTCAACTA
>JADBJO010020998.1:17500-20000 GCA_016801955.1 Conus betulinus | reverse complement strand
TTTCTTCTGTTCTGACTTCCTTATATCATTTTCGACATGATCCAGGTGTTTTCAATTCTCATTTGACTCGGAGTGATGGAGTTGTGTATCATCTTTGCAAATTTCATGAAAGCTGGAAGCTTCCGAATAAGACTAGTGTGAGGCGTTTTATACGTGATGAAAAAAGCATAGCATGATGAAAAGTGTAGGATCTAGCCATGGAGTCCCCGTGCACATCAAAGTAGAGAACAGTTTCGGCAAACTACTTGATCTTCACCTTCGTCATAGTGTACCTGTTCTGAGAAGCAGGGTCAAAACCAATCTTGGACAGCATGTCGAGTGCCAAAAAACATGTTGAAAACGGGGGCGAAGAATTTCATGATCTGTCGTGTCAAAGGCATCAGACAAATCCAACAGGGAAAAAAAAAAAACTTTGTCTAAGGAAATAAAATTGTCAACGAGAATACAATGAGGACAGTTTCAGTGCTGTGGCCAGGTCCGTGTGCTGACTGATTAGCGCTGACTATGCTGTGGTCATATAAGTGTGAGGTCAGCTGGCGGAGAATAACTTTCTGTTTTTCAATCCATTAAGATTAAGTGATAGTGTTTGGACTAAGGGTTTTCACAATACCAGGTTTGAGCGCTGAAGGGGCTGTGCCTGATTATCGGAGATCTATTTAGAGTATTTGTAATACCGGGAAGAAGTGAATCGAGATTCGGGAAAAGAAGTTTGGTTGTATTGGGCCAAGCTTACAGGTCCCAGGAGCAGTCTGGAGAATGAACTGTTTCCCCCACATTCTCTTCAGGAGCTGGAAAGAAGGCAGAAAACGGAGAACCAAAAAACAAACTTATCTACCTGACAAGAATCAGTCTTTTGCACTACACGGATGAAATTCCTGCTGATGGAAAGGATTTTTTTTTGGTCCCAGAAATCTGGAACAAACCTGGAATTTTCTCGACTTTGTCACTTGATAGGAGGAACGGAGTTCTGGCTTTGCCATGCACAGTGTTTATGCCATGAAACAGCTGCTGACGAATTGTACTATAACACACCATGTGAAAATAAAAGCTTTGTGTCAATAGCAGCAGCAGCAGTAGTAGTAGTAGTAGTAGCAGCAGCAGCAGCAGTAGCTGTTGTTGTTGCTGTTGTGTGGCGGTGGTAGTAGTAGTAGTAGTAGTAGGAGTAGTAGATGATAATCATCATTGTCATTCTTCTTCTTCTTCTTCTTCTTCTTCTTCTTCTTCTTCTTCTTCTTCTTCTTCTTCTTCTTCTTCTCATGATGATGAGGATGATGATGATTGATGATGACGATGATGATGATGATGATTACTATCATCATCATCATCATCGTTGTTGTTGTTGTTGTTGTTGTTGCTACTGCTATTGTTGTTGTCATCGTCGTGTGGTCGTGTTGTCATCATCATCATCATCATCATCATCATCATCATCATCATCATCATCATCATCATCATCATTGTTATTATTATGAATAATTATATAGCGCCTATTCTCGGATAGAGACCAAGCTCTAAGCACTTTACAATGCACACTCGTTTACACAACGGGCTGCCTACCTGAATAGTGCCGACTGAAGAGCTGCCAGCTGGCGCTTCATTCAATCATTTCCCGTGTCATCCAGTCAATATCGTTCAATATTGTTCACTCAATTTCCTTACTTCCGCCATTCTTTCCATTTCTCACGCTGGGTGCATGCTAAATGTAACGTGCCATCCGTACCACCGGCTAAACTGGCCTTTTCTTCCGAAAGTTGGTGATGGGATTTTTACATGTGTGCAAGATGTTTTGCATGCGTTCACACACGGAACCTCGGTTCATAGTCTCGTTCGAAGGACTGTATGGGAAATGGAGCCAGAACCAATGTTAACTTCGAGGGAAATATCCCCCCTGTACCGAAACGGCCCGGCTGAGGTTCGAACCCCTTACCCCAGGATCACCAAGATAACGAGTCCGACGCTCTACCACTAAGCTATTCCGGCCCATCATCATCATCATCATTGATGTTTTTAATTGACACTTATGATAAAGGATGCTGCTGTCGGACATGCCCTTTCCCTCGGAAGAAGGAAAAGACACCTCGCTGACCTTTCACTGACACCACCAGCTAGAAACCAAGCATTGGACAAATCGGACCCCAAGCATATCAGGCCAGACAGAACTCAGTCGCAGAACGGCTCAGATCCGGAGCTTGTGGCGGGTTAGAATAATATCCACTGACAGAACAGAGCAGGGGAACGTGACATATCTCGCCAGTTGCATGTGACAGGTCAAAATCGAGCGGCAGTTTCAGGAACTCCCAGAGCGTCAGCATGAGCTGGTGGAATGGAAGGGAAGTTGGGAAATGTCAATATTCCTGGTCTGGTTCCACAGCAATGGGTGAAAACAAAGAAAAGCACACAATTTACGATGGCAAGAGAAATTAGACGACGGGATGATGCATGATTGTGCATGTTAAGGCTTAAGAGAGAGAGAGAGAGAGAGAGAGAGAGAGAGAGAGAGAGA
>JADBJO010020998.1:12500-15000 GCA_016801955.1 Conus betulinus | reverse complement strand
TGGAATATGTCGTCAGTGATTCAAATTTTCATTGATTGCAAAGATTCCTGAAGTGTCCTTTCTAATTTCAGGTTCATTGATAGGTGATGATATTTTCGCTTTCTGTGTGAAGTAGTTCGTTTAGATTACAGAGCCAACAGGGTAATAGGCATACTGACAGCATTTACAGCGAGAACGGCTCTTTAGAGTAATAAGCAAACAGCCTTTATAGCCAGTCTGGTCCATAAGGGTGATAAGCATACAGTCAGCGTTTATAGCCAAGCTGGTCCAAAAGGGTTATAAGCATACAGATAGCCTTTATAGCCAGGCTGGTCCAAAAGGGTTATAAGCATACAGACCACCTGATAGTCAGGTTGGTCCAAAAGGGTTATAAGCATAAAGACAGCCTTTATAGCCAGGTTGGTCCAACAAGGCAATAAACAGGGAGATAGCAATAATAGGCAAGACAGTCCAAAAGCATAAGCATACAAACAGCCTTTATAGGCAGGTTGGCCGAGTATGTTAGTTGGTTCTATCACAATGTTGACAACGTGGAGCTCGTACCGTTAGCTTCAGCCCAGGGATCAGTCACTGCTGTCTTTTCCTTGTTTTTGATTTGAGACAAAATCTTGATAGTTTCCTCCTTCCTTGTTTTCCGTTTCTTTTCTTTTCTTTTTTTAATCGTGCGTTCCCTGATCCAGGCGCCTTTGCACTGACTAAATACTTTCACACTCTAGGAGAAAGGAAGATTCATAAAGCAACAGACAGTGCACACGCTTTAAGATCTGAATAGAGAGGCAAGATACTAGATTAGTGTATGGCCAGTATGAAGTAGACAATAATTTTATGACAACTACGTCTTCTTCTGACAGGACAATGACTAAAACGTGCATACAAACGTGCTCTCTCTGTCTCCTTCTCTGCGTCCCTCTCTCTCACGCACGCACACACACACACACACACACACACACACACACACACACACACACACACACACACACACACACACACACACACGCACGCACGCACGAACGCACGAACGCACGCACGCACGCACGCACGCACGCACGCGCACGCACGCACGCACGCACGCACGCACGCACGCACACACACACACACACACACACACACACACACACACACACACACCACGCGCGCGGCAGACAAACATGTACTCACAAATTATGTGATAATGTGGTTGCACCTATATATACATATACAATTGCACAAGTATAATCATACACGAGGATAAAGAAACACACACACACACACACACACACACACACACACACACACACACACACACACACACACACACATATCACGCGCGCGTGGAGAGAGAGAGAGAGAGAGAGAGAGAGAGAGAGAGAGAGAGAGAGAGAGAGAGAGAGAGAGAGAGAGAGAGAGAGAGTGTGTGTGTGTGTGTGTGTGTGTGTGTGTGTGTGTGTGTGTGTGTGTGTGTGTGTGTGTGTGTGTGTGTGTGTGTGTGTGTGTGTGTGTGTGTGTGTGTGTGTGTGTGTGTGTGTGTGTGTGTGTGTGTGTGTGTGTGTGTGTGTGTGTGTGTGTGTGTGTGTGTGTGCGTGCGTTGTGCGTTTTAAAATAGAGCCATTTACAATTTTTTTACATTCAAATGCGTTGTCTGTATCTATCCTTATCTATGGTTACAAACATTTCCCATTAGACTTAAGTACTGATCTCTTGGCATTCTTTTAGGTATAGAAATGGGTCTCGGTTTCAAGGAAAGGGAGAGATAAGACAAAATATATACTTCACTTTTTTGTTATAATGTCTGTTTCTGTGTTTCTATATTATTTCATGTAATTGTATTTATATGTGTCTTTCTTTAACCCGAACTATTTCTAGTGACTGTCATTCACAGGATATGAATTCACAATGTGTGTGTCAATTAACTAACCAAAATATACATGAGCACAAACAAGGCACAAACTTATGTGTGTTTGACACACAATACTAGACAGGCAGGTGAATTTTCACTAAATATGTTTTCCCCAGACGTCAAGAGTAACAGACATAACCATGAACAAAGCAATACACACCAAGGTCTCATACCTGAGAGCCAGTGTGGCTTCCGGAAAGAACGCGGGACCATCGACATGGTGTTTGCTGTCGGACAGCTTCAAGAAAAGTGTCAGGAACAGAATGTCGACCTGTACTCCACCTATGTTGATCTGACCAAAGCCTTTGACACTGTCAGTAGGGAGGGGCTTTGGAGAATTATGGCGAAGTAAGGATGCCCCAGAAAGTTCATTGCCATTGTACGCCAACTTCACGACAGCATGCTGGCCAGAGTCCAAGACAACGGCGAGACATCTAAACCGTTCCCAGTCTCAACCAGAGTGAAGCAGGGTTGCGTTCTTGCTCCCACTCTGTTCAACCTCATGTTCTCGGCTATGTTGACTGACGCATTCAGTGACGCGGAGATAGGCATCGTCATCAAGTACCGTATAGATGGATCAGTCGTCAATCTCAGGAGACTTCAAGCGAAAACCAAGGTCTCGAC
>JADBJO010020998.1:5000-7500 GCA_016801955.1 Conus betulinus | reverse complement strand
AGAATGAAAGCAGAAACAATACTCAACAACGTGACTGGCAAAGGAAGGGTTGGTGGATATTACAGAAAGAAAGGAAGAAAGACAGACACACAGAAAGAAAGAAAGAGAAAAGAAAGAAGGAAAGAAAGAAAGTAAGAACGAAATCTCTCTCTCTCTCTCTCTCTCTCTCTCTCTCTCTCTCTCTCTCTCTCTCTCTCTCTCTCTCTCTAGTATCTTGCTTGTTTTTTTCTTCCCTAAGTTCAAGGTCACCAGGATGTGCAGTCCAGTCAAAAATCGTTACTATGTTTATCGAAAATACATTTGTCGACTTGTGTTCTGTCCTGACTGGAATACCCTGTCTGTTTGTCCACCCCCCCCCCTCCTCCGCCATCCTCCTCCACCCCCACCCCACCCTATCTATATACGCTACTCGACAGACTTCAGAAGGTTCGCAAAACGCTGGTATGATAGTGCAAAATTCTTCTGACACATCTTCATTGGCTGCCAGGTTACTACTGGAAGTGAGCGCACACAAATGCTGCACACAGCTACAGTTAGCTTCATGAGTGTGTTCCCTCGTCCTAATCAGACTTGTGTAGGTTAGATGCCTCTAATATCTTTTTTATCATTTAGTTGGTTGGTCCGTTCAGTGGAAAATTACGCGGTGAATGTTTTTTTTTCTTTCCTTGTCCCCTCTGTCTTTTATTGACTGCATGTGACACGCTCAAGGTCTGACATAAGATTAGTCTTTTATTGACTGCATGTGACACGCTCAAGGTCTGACATAAGATTAGGACTTAGAGTCTTTCTCCTCTCTGTTCTTTTCGTGAGTGATCCTGTATACGATCCATCTGAAACCTTTAACGTGAGTGATCCAGTATACGATCCATCTGAAACCGTTAACGTGAGTGATCCAGTATACGATCCATCTGAAACCTTTAATGTGAGTGATCCAGTATACGATCCATCTGAAACCTTTAACGTCTGCTCTCTCTCTCTCTCTCTCTCTCTCTCTCTCTCTCTCTCTTTTGCGTCTGTCTCTGTCTCTGTGTCTGTGTGTGTGTCTGTGTGTCTGTGTGTCTGCCTGTCTGTCTCTTCCATCTCTCCCTCCATCCTCTCTCCACCTCCATCCTCCTCTCCTCTCCTCTCTCTCCTCCTCTCTCTCTCTCTCTCTCTCTCTCTCTCTCTCTCTCTCTCCTTGTTTGTGTCCGTCTTTGTGTTTCTGTGTGTCTGTTTGATCTGTCTCGCTGTCTCTTTGTCTCTGTCTGTCTGTCCATAAACAACGAACTGCTTATCTCTCTCCCTTCATCTCTAACTTAAGAATAGGATGCATTTCAAAACTAGCTGTCCAATCTCCTCTGTACCCAACACTAAGCAAACGTCCCAACCTCACCACCCCTCTCCCCATCAACTTCAGTGTCCCCCCTCCCATCTAACACACACACACACACACACACACACACACACACACACACACACACACACACACACACACACACACACACACACACACACACACACACACACACACACACACACACGCACGCACGCACGCACGCACGCACACACACACACACACACACACACACACACACACACACACACACACACACACGCACGCACGCACACACACACACGCACGCACGCACGCACGCACACACACACACACACACACACACACACACACACACACACACACACACACACACACACACACACACACACACACAGCCGAGAAACAATGATACTGTCAACGTCAACATGCACCACAGAGTGTGTTGCTGGTGTCATTCTACTGGCATTATACTTGGCACAGGATTGATGACAGCTGATAAAAATGGACTAGCGAGGAGGTTGTTTTTCTTACAATTGCCAGCCAGGTGTCATCTTACTTCATGTTGTTGCTGTTGTCGCTATTGCTGATGACTGAGGAGTCTATTCAACAGCCTCATGACAAACCCTTCAATATTGGTGGCAGCCGTCTATTGTTTAGGCTGTCGCGATTCGTAGAAGACTGAGCTGTGTGAATGTCAGGATGAAGGATAATGCTATGACGCAAAGATCTTTTCTGTGTTCCTTGTTATGTTTCTGTGTTTGCTTTGATATTTTTTTTTCATGTCTGCTTTATTTTCTCTCTTGCCTGAGGACTCACCCCGCCTTTCCCTGTCTATCCGTCTGTCTGACTCTATTTCTCAGTCTGTCTGTCTGTCTGTCTGTCTGTCTCTCAAACATCTGGCTGCCTATCTGTTTGTTTGTCTGTCTGCCTGCCTACTTCGTGTCTGTCTGTCTGTTTGTCTGTTTGTCTTTCTGTGTGTCGCGCGCGCCTTCTCTCCCCTCCACTCACTTGGTGGCACATACACACGCACGCACGCACGCACGCATACACGCACGCACGCACACGCGCGCGCTCACACATACATACACAACAACACACACACACACACACACACACACACACACACACACACACACACACACACACACACACACACACACACACACACACACCCGCAGAGTCAAA
>JADBJO010020997.1:27500-30346 GCA_016801955.1 Conus betulinus | reverse complement strand
TCTCTCTTCTCGCGTGAGTCTGGTGTGTGTCGTGTGTGTGTGTGGTGTGTGGTGTGTGTGTGTGTGTGTGTGCGTGCGTGCGTGCGTGGTGCGTGTCGTTGGTGTGTGTGTGGGGTGTGTGTGTGCTGTGTGTGTGTGGTGGTGTGTGTGTGGATGTCAAGGTCATACAGTACCCTGCATCTGTTAATGTGCATTGTTGCCATGCTGCTTTCACTAAGCATATCCTTAAAAGATTGGAGCATGCTTTACCAAGAATAGAACACTGTTTAAACTCGGAATACTTTCGGGAGAAGCGGGAATGCAAGAAGGTGGGGAAGTATACTCTTCTTTCGTTTATGTTGTCTGTGTGTGTCTGTGTATGTTGTCTGCGTGTGTGTGTCGGTTTGTTTCTGTTGTCTGTCTGAATGTATCTTTACATGCACGCGCATCTGTTAGTTAGGTATTTGCCGGCGTCATTGCAGCTCATAAGCATTTGCTGGAAGGCATGAAACGTGTTTCAACAAAGGATTCTTCGGGTGGAAGGAGCGGGGTGTGATGAGGGGGAGGGGATATGCTGGACTCTTGGACCTAAGTTGCTTGCAACGTGGAGATGGGCATTAAGGGGTCTCATTATGGGGATGGCATTTCAGGAGATTTTTTTTTTCTCTTCGAAGGTGATCTAATGGACGGGTACTTGACGTTGTTTTTTAGGGGAAAAAAAAAGAAACCGTTAGTGTAGGCAAGAGAGTAAAAAATGATGTGTGTGGTGTGTGTGTGTGTGTGGTGTGTGTGTGTGTGTGTGTGTGTGTGGTGCATGCGTGCGTGTGTGCGTGCGTACGTGCGTGCGTACGTGCGTGCATGTGTGTGTGTGTGTGTGTGTGTGTGTGTGTGTGTGTGTGTGTGTGTGTGTGTGTGTGTGTGTGTGTGTGAGAGAGGAGAGAGAGAGAGAGAGAGAGGAGAGAGAGAGAGAGAGAGAGAGAGAGAGGGAGAGAGAGAGGAGAGAGGACTAGGGCAGGGAAAACGCGCTTAGGGGAACATGAGATCTGGCACGAACAGTACAGTCTATTAAACAACTCTAGCATGTGTCTCAGGCAGTCGGCCCAAAGCAGACGACAGGTCAAGGTAACGTCTGATTCATAAATCAAGGCTAAGAAGGATAATCCTACCAGCATCCTCCTAATCCCATCTGCATTCTCCCGATCCTACCAGCGGCTGCAAAATTATTTGGGCGCATTAATCAGCTCTCTCTCTCTCTCTCTCTCCTCTCTCTCTCTCTCTCTCTCTCTCTTCTCTCTCTCTCTCTCTCTCTCTTCTTTCTCTTCTTCTTCTTCTTTCTTCTTCTCTCTGATGTGTGTGTGTGTGTGTGTGTGTGTGTGTGTGTGTGTGTGTGGTGTGTGTGTGTGTGTGTGTGTGAGGACAGGCACATTCAGGCACACACACACACACACCACACACACACACACACACACACCACACACACACACACCACATACGTACACACCACACACACACACACACACACACACACACACACCCACAACACGCACGCACGCACACACACACACACACACACACACACACAACACACACACACACACAGAGCACTCACACATATGGAAAAGGAGAGAGAGAGAGAGAGAGAGAGAGAGAGGAGAGAGAGAGAGAGAGAGAGTCGCCGGAGTAATTGGGTTAGTGGTAACATAAGACAGGAAGAAAATTCTTTCAAAAAAGCTAAAAGTTTGCTCGCTGGGGAGTTAAGAAGTCAATGTGTTTCATGTCTTTGGGGGATTTTGGCAAATCCCCGTGGATCCAACTATTGAAAGGAGAATGTGTGATTGGAGGCTACATCAGTGGGAGATATTCGTCATCCTCTTCTCTGAAGCAGGAGCGGACATGTTTGTGTAGTAAACCAGGCGATGCCTGTGTAACATCATATAAAGAATTCCTGTTCTCGAAGAACAACTGGCTCAGGAAACGATGCACAGCTCCTAGGAGAAACTGGTAGTTGCTGGAATTAAACACACATCGAGAGTGCGTTTTTTTTTTTTTTTTTAATTTCTTGTTACATTCTAAATCATGAAACATTTACAGCCTACACAAGGAATATGTATTCAACATGTAGATATTGTTTATAATGAGGATAGTTGAATACAACCAGTCTACAACCAATGCAAAAAGGAAGAATATCAGGTATAAGTAGCAACCATTAGACAGTATTGTCAACTGTCAACACGATTTCTGATCGGAAGGGATTTTCGGCAGAAGGCTTTGTGCATCATTGTTAGGGAGTGCGTTAACTTAATTGAACTTGTTTTCAACTAAGGATATGGGTGCGTGCCCTGACCTACTCTCGTGCATACAAGCTAGCATCACCACTGTCACGGGCTCAATGTCGCACGAGGGATTCACTCAGAGAGCAACTGAAGTAGATGATGTGTTCCAGATACAACATAAAGAGAAAGGTAAGTCATTTACCTCAGGGTTTCTCTCTCCTCAAACAACTGGAAAAGAAATGAAAGACAGATGATGAGGCAAAAGAGGCCCAGTAGGGTTGCAAAACTCAAAACTCAAGAATGCAGATACAGCAGAGCAAAGACTACTTGTCGTTGTAATCGTCGTCAGCATTCCACAACGGCACATTTGGGCAGCTGCATGCATACCGTCAGTTTTCAGCGTCTGTGTCGTTACAGTCGAGTTCACAATCATTCACACACTTACATGAACACGTGCATTCCGTGATTGTCACCTTTCTAACGAAATCAACTTCAAATTCTTCTGCTTGTTCAAGTGACTTAAACGTTAAGGGTTGTTCAGCCTAACACAAACGTGAATAAACTTCATGTCTGTGCCGTTTACAGGTGCTTTGT
>JADBJO010020997.1:0-20000 GCA_016801955.1 Conus betulinus | reverse complement strand
GAGGAAGGAAAAGAAAGAAGTGTGTTTGTTTTCTCGTTACTTCCGATTTTAGTTCGCGTATGTATTCCCGGTTTGTTATTTCATGCCTGATTACGCCATTTTCTTTCCGCTTTGGTCTCCTAACAAACTTGTGGCATTTTAAGCCTTCCCCTCGGTAGTATGCATCGTCTTTTTTCCTTTTCTTTAGACATATACTTTACAGGGATTCTTCTAGGTATTTTTTATTTTTTTCTTTGAGCTGTGGATTTTCTTGAAGGGACTGCATCTAAAAGCTGGTTTAACTTCTTTGCGTTGCGTTTAAGCGTTCCTGCTATTTCATCATCGGAGCCATTCTAGATTTGCTCAACGTGCGTACGTTTAAGACCACACTCGAGTTTGTAAGAGTTTTTCTTCCCCCAGTGACCAACCCCTTCTCACAGCGCTCTCTGCATCCCTAACAACTGTACCGTATGGACTATCAGCGTTTTGCGTCGAAGTACCGTGGTGTCCAGCGCACCAACCTGTCTTAAAAAAGTCCTCTTCGAGCTAATCTGTCGAGCTAAAGCACGTTACATATTTTGCATTTATTTTGCAATATGAGACCATAACACGTTTCCCTTCCTTCTTCTTTTTATACTTTTTTTTATTTTTTTAAAGAGATTCGAACGCAGCCACATACTTTCAATGAGAGAGAGATACAAACGAAAACAAGAGCGGCCACATGATTAGGGATATAGAATGAATAGTACAACATAGTAGATGGATGCAACAAAGTAGTCAAGTGTTCTTTTTGCAAAAGAATCCACCACCGTGAAACAGTGCAAGTCAGGAGTATATATCGATGATCACAACCGAAGTATTACATTATTGTCCACAACCAGACACACTCGTATACAGACACACAACACCCATTCATGGCAACACATAACACAAATATTTCTCATAAAATGAACTACTAATTGACGAAACTTCCCCGGAGAAAATAGTCCCATACTGAACACACCTGCGTATTCCTATTGACTATTTTCAGCAGCAAAAAAAAAAAAAGTATTTGTTGCGAGGTCTTGCATTAAATCCCCCCCTTCAAATAGAACGTAAATCTCATCATGAGTATGTACATATTTGGTTTATAGCTAAAAATAAAAGAGGAGGGGGAAAGGGGGGGAGGCGGGTTTCTATGAGTTCAGTACCAAAGACAATCTGTAACCCCTTTCGTACTGCTGTGCACTCAGAAGAAAGAATGGGGGAAGGGTATAAGAGCATTTTCAGTTTCAGTTTCTAAATTTATCAAGGATGTGTTACAGCGTGAGGACTGGTCCATTATTCGCGTTACCATCTGCTAAGCCATGAGAACAACCAAAGAGCAGGATATGTACCAGCTAAAATGTATTAAATCAACGAACACAACTAAAAACTTACTGATTGGGAAGGAGTTTCTCATGGGTAAGGCTTTGTAGATTGCCGCGGCATGCACCAGTTATATGATCCGTGACCTGACAACACACACACACCCACACGACCACAAAAATCGACCCGCATATCCGACATTTTTCAGTATCACCACCAGAAGATTATGTACCAGCACCCCGGAGAACCACCACTCTATAACACCCCACACCATACTCGCGTTGGGGGCGGGCCCGGAAGAAAAGGAAAGGAAAGTTGGTATTTCCAGACAGAAAAACACAAATAAAAAACAATCTACAGCGAGGCAACGGAACAACACCAACCAGCCAGTTCACCAACACAACGACTACATGACACAAATCCCCCCTTCAATAACTTCATAAATACTACAGATTCCATCTTGGCACACAATGCAAAATTAGCACATTATGCCCTGCCATTACAATGCAAATACATCAAGAAAATGGGTATGTATGGAAGGAAAGCGGCCCGGCGCGCCAAAATAACCACCCTCTATCCCCAACAACTTTTACTTAGCAACCCCGTAGTAACCCAACATCCAACCGTTTTTCAAAACACCCAAACACAGAACACTCGCCACGGAACCCACCCCGCCCCACCAGACACCAGACAGAATGCGCGTGTAGGACCGGTTACGTGTTGATCAGCAACGACACAACTCCGCGGGGTTTTCCCCCCGCCCCCAAGCACAATACAACCCCACAAAACCCATCAGGAAACACACCCAAAAAGCTAGAATAAGAGCATGGTTGCCTCTAAAGGAAAAAACTCAGAGTATTCCCAGGGATGGCTAATAGAGTAGGGTGTTGCCTTGTGTGAGGGCCGGTAATTCGTCTAAGGGGAGGGATATAAGGGGGAGAGTGCCTCAGGACAAGGTGACGGGGAGGGGAAGGAAGGATGGAGGAGGGATGCGCTGGAGTGAGACGGTAGGACGCAGGATGAAAGGGGGGGGGGGGGGGAGAGCGGCAAGTGAGAAAGTGGGAGGGGACACACAGGGATGGGGGTGGCAGGGCGTGGCAGTGGATGAACAGGAAGACAAGTCACGCCAAAGCCAACACAGAAGAACAGACCGACAGACAAGCAAGGCCAGATAGACAGGCAGAAGATACTACAATCACACAGAAGCAAGACAAACTGCTGTCCAAACGTTCAAACTTATGGGTATGCTTCCTTCACGCCCCTCTACATTGTGAAAGTTATTACAGACGTTTTCTTTGGCTAGTTTCCTCTTTGCCACTGTCCTCAAGTCATGTCATCAGAACAGATGACTGAGAGAGAAAAGAGAGGAGGAGGAGAGGAGAGGAGAGAAGGGGGGGGGGGTAGGGGATGGCCAAGCAGTGTTGTGAGAGAGGAGACGAGAGAAAGAGAGAAAGGGGCAGACCAGGCGGTGTGTGTGTGTAGAGAGAGAGATGGAGGAAGGAGAGATGGACAAGGTGGGTGTGTGTGTGTGTGTTTGGGTGGTGTTGGTGTGTGTGTGTGTGTGGTGTTGTTGTTGTGTGTGTTGAGTGGTGAAGAGAGAGAGACAGACAGGAAGAGAGAGACAAGAGAGAAGAGAGAGAGAGAGGCAGACCCCTGGCACGCGTGGTTGTGTTTGGTGTGTGCGGAGTGGTGACATAAGCATGCTAGCGTGTGTGTGTGTGTTGTGGTGGCTGTGTGTGTGCGTTTGTGTGTGTGTGTGGTGTGTGTGTGTGTTGGGTGTGTGTGGTGTGTGTGTGTGTGAACATTCTGTCTATGCTATTTTCTTTGCAGTTATTCGTCAGTTTGTTCTTGGATACCATTCTTAAACTTCCTTTACCTCCCAGGAAGAACATGACAAGACATTTTTATTACATATTTCATCTTTTGATTCAGTGACAGGAGAGGACTGTTCCACACGTGATTCTAGAGAAGGGACGATTCACAGGCAAATTGCAAGAAAATACATTGACACCAGCAACGGTACGTCTGGCATGGGAATAAAGCACCTATTGTCCCCCCCATCTCATGTTTAAGAACAGAACACATATGAACGTTATAAAACACTATTGGCATTCTTGAAATAAAGCCAAGTTATGAAGATAAGCACAACTTAATTTTTTTTTCTGTTGGTACCTTCGTTTTTACTTCATTTCATAGAGAGGAGATAAGGAGATCTTGCCTTCAACAGTTTCAGTCCAACAAACAAATGTAGCAATGGATAAAGCAAGGTCAGCACTCCTGTGTGAAAGACGAACGCATGCTATTTGATAACAGACTCTCAACAAGTAGATTGCTAACCATTATGTCAGAGCACAGTGGGTAACTATAAAAACACAAAAGTTTGAACACACACACATACACACACACACACACACACACACGCGCGCGCGCACATGCACACACACATACGAGAGACATTGTGGCGAGAGATAATGTACCTAGAACTTTTGATAAATAACTTACAGGTCACACATCCATGTGACTGTATGATAGTAGAGAGACCTCGGTATTATTCAAAACACCCTATCTTGACAGAATACAATGATGTTGTCTAGTATTCAGGAAAAATCCCCTCTTTTCCAGTATTTAACCCACACTACTATCCAGAATACCCGATTTGGACAGAATAGTGATATCTTCTAGTATTCGGGAAGCTTATCCTCTTTCCGATGTTTTCCGGCCATTGATCAACACCATCGACAAGTTGTTTACAACAACAACAACAACGACGACGACAATAACAACAACAACAACAACACAACAACAACAACAACCAACAACAACAAAGACAACTATCTTAGTCTCTGCAGTCTGCAACTGGCAGAGAACAGCAAACTCAACGATTTTTCCGCAGAGTGAGGATTCCAGAAAAAGGAGGTTGAGGAGTTCCCTCCTACTGAGTTGTCCGGAAGCAGGAAGTGCTGAGCGCTCTTCCCCAGAGTCGTCTGTCCTGTCTGGTCTCCGATACCACTGTGGCTGTGCCATCGGGACCTCCGCCAAGATGGTGGGACCCAGGGGGAATTGTCCCGCCCTTGTTTCCCTGCCACGCTGTCAACTGCCAGAGACCTCTTTTTAATGGCAACACTTTGCCTTCAGTTAATGTGGTGCATGTTTGCGTGTGTGACAAGAGCATTAGCAGAGGCAGGGAGGGGAATGGATGGGGAATGGGTTGGGGACTGGGGAAGGAGAGGGGCCGGTGGGGGAGGGGGTGTTAATGGAGCGAGTGGCATTCGGCAGAGTGCGTGGAGATGAGCCATTTTCGAGAAACAAGAAACATGGTTTGTTGACTCTTCTGTCAGGGGAAAAAGGACTCTCTTTTTCTGGAATGTTTGCCGCTGAAATGAAGTGTTGCCAGCTGAGAGATGTGAAGGTCTGTCCATTCCATGCCGTCCCATTTCCCTCCTAATTAAACCATCATGAGGACAATTCTATCAGTCAACAAAATAGACTTTTCCCCAAATGAATTGTCTCCATGCCATGCATAGTTTTTTCACTGGAACCATTTCATGATCTCTCTCTCCTCTCTCTCTCTCTCTCTCTCCTCTCCCCACCCCCCCCCCCCCCCCCCCCCCCCCCCCCCCCATTATTTACCCTACTTAGAGCGAGAACGGCATGTAAGAAAGCCCAAAAAGCGCTTATCTATCTTCCCCAAATTTAAGATGCCAAACACTTCACGATCGAACTTTTTTGGCGGGATAAATTTCCTTGCTTGCCTTGCAGTTTTCTTGTCTACATAATCATGTTCTCGATGAGTAGGAATCACGCACATCTTTAATTTTGATCAGTATACATTCAATTATTTTTACGTGGGAACAAAAAGTATCCTTCATTGTTTATTATGTACTGTTTCCGTTCCTTGCATCACTTAACATTTCTTTCATGTTAACATGTTAACCATGGCGGGGCTACCTGTATTTGTGTCTGTCTGTTCGTGCATGGTGACGATAGCCAGGCTTTGAACACTTGTTAATTTGCAGTTGTAATTTTCTTCTGTTCTTGTTTTTACTATCACGTCTTCACTCGAGATTTGTCTGCAAACTTAAAACGTCTTTAATAGGGAGGAGGAGGGGCGTCCCTGTATGTTCTGCATTTCTCTCGCCTGTGTGTCTACTAGGTGAATATACACTGCAAGCAGCATTCGTTAGAATTTGTGGCATTTAACTGTTTCGTCATTAAATCCAAATTTACCTAACTGATTTATTGTGTACAGTTTAATTTTCTCTACCTACTTTGAGATCTTCTTTCGTTTATACTTCCGTGTTTCTTTTATTTATTTTTGTTTTGTCTCTGTCTTCACAGTCCATGTTTCATAAATGCTTCCTAATTCTAATGCATTTCTAGTGGCATTGCTCCGTATTTTTCTTATCTAGGAGCTTGTGCTTTTGCCTTCAGTATGTGTTTTTGTTTCTTCTTTACTTCGATTTATATTAACGTCATGTACTACCAGGTTCTTTTGATGTTACTGCCTTTTCTCGTTTTGTTCTCCTTAAAACTTGTCTTTTTATCTTCAGTAAGTATTTATACATTTTTTTCCTTTTCTTTGACTTATTCGAGCATGGCTTCTCTAGGTCTTTACATATATATATATATATATATATATATATATATATATATATATATATATATAATATATATATATATATATATATATTCATTTCTCTTTGAGCTGCGGCTTCTCCTTGAACTACTCTGAAGTGGTTTAACTTTCTTTGCGTTTCGTTTTAAGTCGTTCTGCTTTAATCATCAAGCCATTCTAACTTTGCTCCCCATGTCGTTTGAACATGAGTTTGTAGAATGTTTTTTTCAGTGACTTCTAAAGTGCTTTCTGCATCTCTAACAACTGTATGTATGACTATCAGTGTTTTGCATCGGATGCCTCTGCTCGCTGGCAACCCCACAAATTCGTCTTCATGATGATTCTAATAAAATCCCATTTCTTCTATTTTGCGATTTTTATTTTGTAATAAGACCATATGACGTTTTCCTTCCTTTTTTTTTAATAAAAGATCAGAACGAGCAATACTTTCAATGAGAGGAGATATAAGAAGCAAAAAGAGGCATGATGTGGAGATAGATAATGAATAGTACAAAAATATTTAGATGTTTGCAACAAGGTAGTCAACTGTACTTTTGTAAAATGATCCATATGTGAACAGCAGCCATTAAACTCTGATTCATTTAGATCATATCAATTGATATACTCAAACACAATTAGAACAAAATCAACATGATTTACTGGTCACCAAAATCATTCCCATATATATGTTTCTTGAGATTTCACTGGAAAATGGTCCAATACCAAACACTGAATATTTCTAATTACTATTTGTTTTCCAGCACAAAAGAAAGTGTTTTGTTGAGAGCTGTTGCATTAAAACCCTCTTCCAAAGAACGTAAATCTCATCATGAGCATGTACATGTCCGGTTTAAAGTTAAAAATAAAAGTGTGTGTGTGTGTGTGGTGGGGGGGGGGGGGGGGGGGGGGGGGGGAGTCTAAGAGTTCAGTGCCAAAGGCAATCTGTAACAGCTTTCGTACTGTGCAGTCAGAGGAAGAGATGGGGAAAGGGGTTTGAGGAGTTTCAGTTTTTCAGTTTTCCATGTAATCAAGGAAGTGTTACAGCGTGAGGACTGGTCCAAATTCGCTCTCTAATCACCACATCTACTAAGTCATTCGACAACAAGGTGCAGGTTCTGCAGTTAAATGATTGAGTGAGTGAAGAACAAAAAACGTAGAGATGTGGGAAGAGCGTTTCATGGGTAAGGCTTAGTGGATGCCCAACCTGCACATTTATCTGACGGCACTGGAATACTAGCAAAGGAACATGATATGTTTGTTTGTATAAAAGAGACATTGAACAGACAAACTAATGTATAAAATTCCCTTTAGACCAGAAGGAAAGAGAGGAAAGGAAAGTCTGTAGTTCCAGAAAGAAAAACAGGCAATTTTTACAACAAAATAACAACAACAACAACAACAACAACAAAAACAAAGTCAAACAACAACTGCATGACGCCACCTTCAAACTCCACACAAATACTACAAATTCCGTCCGCATGCAAAAGTAGAACAGATGCCTACCATTACAATGCAAATATTGTCAAGACATGCTATTGTCTGGAAGGAAGAAGGACTGGGGAGCCAAATGATCTCTTTAACGTGTGGCATCTATCCTTTTTTTTTTTCTCTGCGCAGCCCCATTCTAAATCACGCAGCCAAGAGCGGAAGGCCCAGAGACAGAATGCGCGTGTTAGGACCGGTACTGTTGTCATGCACGACACACACCGCGGGGTTTCCCAGAAACATGTTGGACAAACCAAGTCAGTGGCTTTCTCAGGATCAAGTATTCCTGATGGCTAAACCTTGTGAGGCCTGTAATTTCTTCACCAGAAGGGATTTAGGGGAGGGGCGGGAGAGGGTAGGGCAAGGCGAGGGGTGTGGGGTAGGTAGGTGGGAGGGGGGGGATAGAGGCGATGCGCTGGAGGAGAGGTAGGAGGAAAAGAAGGGGAGGTAGGGCAGGAACTGAGGGGAAGTGGAGGGTTCACAGGGTCGGAGAGAGCAGGCAGTGGCGGTGGATGGGAGGCAGACAGGTCTCTTCGAATCAAACAGAAACAGACTGACAGACAGGCACACTGCTACTGCAGCCACATGGAGCCACAGGCAAACTGGCTGTAGTTAAAACGTTCTGGTGTATGACCCTGGTGCCCTCTCATTATGAAATATGAACTTTTTGTTGTTGTTGTTCTCTCTTTGCTGCTGCTGCTCCTCCATTCCCCCATCAGAACTGACTCAAAAGAGAGAGAGAGAGAGAGAGAGAGAGAGAGAGAGACAGACAGAGAGAGAGAGAGAGAGAGAGAGAGAGAGACTGACGGACAGACCAAGAACTCAGAACTAAGAACTCAGAAAGCTTTAATGTACATCGGCCTTGGGCCACAATACAAGGTATAAGGGGAAGGGGGAGGGGTGGGTAGGAACGGGGAGGAGTTAGCATATATGTCATTGCAAACAGAACAAAAAAACATTGCAACATTAATTCCCCAACATATTTGTAAAAAAGATGATACATCATTCAGATACGTTTTAGAGTACATGAAATTACAATACAAAATGAAGTCAGTCATTTCAAGGAAAACCACATAGTGGTAATTGTCTGCAGTAATTTATCAACTAAGAATTGAATTGATCCTTCTGTTTATCGCATGAAAAATATACCTTGACAGAGAGAGGAGAGGAGAGAGAGAGAGAGAGAGAGAGAGAAGAGATTTCCATGAAGCTGACGATCTGATACTTGATAAGAACAGTAACATGAAACAATCTTCGCTCCCCTGCAAATTCTACATATAAATGACTAAATAAATGAGTTAACAAATAATATAACCCTAAGAAGGAAAATGATTATGATACCTCCCGGTTGTTTAAAAAGATTTTCATAACCCACCCCTCTGTTCCCATTTCCTTTCCACTGACTCGTCTCCCTTCCTTTCTGTCCATGCTTCAAAACAGTCATTGTCCAAGTCCTGAGTCAATGTGGTTCAATATTTTACCATCAGTTTTCATGCACCTAAAAGTTAACCAATACAAACATAATATTAACCACATCATCCGGTATGAGATAATATAAATGACATCTTCCAATATCAAATGATGATAAAAAACTGCACAAATGGCAAATAAATACACTTTAGTGTAAAGTAAAATAAGTTCAAGATTTCCAAATTTGAGCAAGTTAAGCCTGTCATTTTGATAGAGACTGGATGACTGTGGGACAGAGTAATATGTGTATGTTGTGCTGACACAAGATACATTATCATGGTCAACCTAAAGGTGGAAAATCTAATCTCTGAAGCCTCGCTGCAAAACTTCCAAGCTCCTTTTATTTTACAGCATCTCAATGAATTCATATTAAGATTAACTGCGACCTTCCCACCAGCATCGTGGATGACAGTGACAGTGCAGCTACCAAATCAGTTATTGTTATCCCTCTTCGTTAAATGCCAATCAGAAAAAAACTGCCCAGCAGGGCCTGCAGCAGAACTCACTGTAAATCAAATGTAAATATGCCCACTGTACGAGCTTTTATTAATAAGTTAAAATACAGATACAATATTGAAGAGTACATAGCGCGCAAAAAATATGGTACATAACGATTTTGTTGCCAAGTGGACTCCTTATAAAGCTTTTTAGTTGACTTTAGGGGGGAAAAAAAAAAAAAAAAAATAAACAAAAAAAAAACCACTGAATTTCATAAATATTTGAAAAATTAATGGAAAAAAAGGAAAGAAGAAGAAAAATTTGGTGGTTTTTCATGTGACTTGTTTCAGGCCCAAAGTAGACATCTATAAGCCATTTAGTTCCTCTAGTCATAATATAGTCCCACCTTCATTTGTTTCTTTGATGTAGCTGAGTTGACCAGGAGAAGAAGAAGAAGAAAAAAGTCTCCATATAACTATGTGATTGAATGGTCAATCTAACTGTTTTTTACCATTGGCATAGTATGTCAACTGTTTTTCATTTATGTATGTATGTATGTATGTGTATATGTATATCTTCTCTTCTGTTTTCACTTATATTGTTGTAAACTTATAATGAATACTATGTATGTATATTTGTGTCCTACAGATGTGTGTCATGAACTGAAGTCTCTGCGCACTGTCTTCTTTTGACGCATCTGTAATTTCTCAAATTATTTGATTAAAATTTGATTTGAAAAAAAAAAAAAAAAAAAAAAAAAAGGGCTGCAGCAGAACAGTGCTACAGCAAGAACATTTAACCAGTGTGGGCACTGGTTGTATTGAACAGAGCCAACTGATTTCTCAATAGCTCAAAGTGACTGCAAAAAAATCTCTTTCAAAAGTGTAATTTTGGTGACCTCTGAAGCAGAATATAGTGTAAGACAGCGTAATGGTGGAATGAGACCTTTAATTCATCACTTCCAGAAAGGAAGGTACACAGGTCTGTGGCTGTGTTGAATTAAACTTTGAATAAAAATCCAACAGTATGAATGATGCTGAAGTGGCAGACCCACTCACTTGGATATTAGCAGCTGTCAGGCGTGGTAGAATTCCCACCATTATACCAACTGTAAAACATTGTCCTCTAACTCACTTGGATAGTAGCAGCTGTCAGGCACGGTAAAATTCCCACCATTAAACAACTGTTAAACATTGTCCACTTACTCACCTGGATAGTAACAACTGTCAGGCTTGGTAATATTCCCACCATTATAACAACTGTTAAACACTGTCCTCTAACTCACTTGGATAGTAGCAACTGTCCGGCTTGGTAAAATTCCCACCATTATAACAACTGTTAAACATTGTCCTCAAACTCACTTGGATAGTAGCAACTGTCCGGCTTGGTAAAATTCCCACCATTATAACAACTGTTAAACATTGTCCTCTAGCTCACTTGGAAAGTAGCAACTGTCTGACTGTCCGGCTTGGTAAAATCCCCCACCATTATAGCAACTGTTAAACATTGCCCCTCCAACTCACTTGGATAGTAGCGGCTCTCAGGCACGGTAAAATTCCCTCTATTATAACAACTGTTGAACGTTGTCCTCTGCACGTAGGTCTGGCCCGGAACTGACGGCAGGATCAGCTTTCTGATCAAGGGATAAAAGGTTGAATGAAAAAAAAAAAATAAAGGAAGGTGAAATGCAATCAGAACAAACATAGCATGTTGAAAGAGGATGATATAAGAAAACAAATAAAAAGAAAATAAGAAACTGTAGTGTATTACATGAAGTCTGAGAAAAATATGTATGCCCTACACACACACACACACACACACACACACACACACACACACACACACACACACACACACACACACACACGCTCGTGCACACACACACACACACACACACACACACACACACACAGAGCCACACACACACAATTAACCATACTTCCTGAGCATTCAAATTAAACAGAATCAAACAAACACACACATATCTACTCTGCATGCTATAGAACACCAACAAAACTAAGCACAGGATACCCATGTAAAAACTTGATTCCAGTGCTTGAGATCTTTGTAAAGAAAAAAGGTTACTAAAAAAACAGGAAGAAGATCATGCAAAGGGTGGTTTTATACAACATAAACATTGTTTTCTTGACAATACAGTTGAGCACAATTTACCACTAAATGGTTACACAGACATTCTTGTTCTTTTTTTTTGTACTGCCTCTTTTTTCTGCATCTTCTCAGAGCCATTCTTCCCATGAAATCCTATTCCTGCTCCCCAGGACACAACCACATCGAGGTTTATTCTGTAAAGCCTGAGCACTGGTTGTCCTCAAGAGGCCAGTTGTATTAGGTAGTCATGAGGCAACCCACTTAAGGACACACTGCACTGCTGCCAGTCACTTCTACAGTGTTAATGATGCCTGTACTGATCTATTGTCAGCAGGACAACCCCAACTATCTCCCCCTCCCCTGCTAGTGATAGTGATTATTAAGTTGTTGTGTCAGAGTGAGTGAGTCTCCTCCAGAGTATACAACTACATCCATCCAGCAACAATCCCCATGAACTTGGCGATATCCTCAGCTATAACACAGACTCATGACAGGGATTGACACAAACATGAAATATTATCATTTCTTTTTTTTTCAATACTGATTGATGAGGCTGAGGATGATGAAGCCGACGCTATGGATTTCCACTCTCATCTGAGACTGCATGACAGGGCCGTCATCTACGCTCACTTTTGTAATATATCCTGGCATTAATCATGTCCGAAAAATACTGTCACCTGCACTGTTGGTCAGGAAATGTGAGCAACACTCTCAGAGATGCATCATTAAATGGATGAAACTTGACCATGTGACGCAATAGCTTCCTTACTGAGCCCATAGCAAAATCAGCTCTGGATAGGAGTTGGTCCGGACAGAAAAAATTCCCACAAATAAATGGCTCTGATGGGAATCAGAAGCACGACCTCCCGGCCAGAGATCCACAACACTCACCATTTTGCCACGGCAGCTGGTAGGAAATATAAAAAATGACCGCACTCCTGGAAAAGGGCATGAAGGCTCTACAGACTCTGAAAGGATTCAGAAGAGGATGCAACAGAGTTCCATTCAGGTCTGAGATGACATGACAGAGCTTCACTCTAAGGTTCTTTTCGTAATACATCCACCATTTTAAAATCTTTGTCTTCAAACACTGTCTGGGACTCGTAACCAGAAGATGTTCGATTCCAATCCTGGTGAATGTTTGGTGGATGACCACTGAACAATTTTTTTCCCCCTTATCTCTCCAGTCAACTATTCTCGAGGCCTGACCAGTGTCTTGGGTTGCTACACAGGTCAGACGTCTCCCAGGTCTTGTCCATCAGGCCCTCATCCTTTCTGCTGTTCTGAAACACCCTGATTTACTCATTCATCACTATCCAAGTCCTGTGCATTGTGACCCTCAAGCCTCAGCAAATGTGGACTCTACATGGATAGAGCCACTCATGAAGAGCCACTTCAGAACATCATGGAAGAAACACATTCCCCTGGAGGGTGAAGAGAACAAAACTCCAGCAGCTAGATGAAACCCAGTGTGTCAACAGGACATGTCCAACTATTTTCCAGTCTTGCTTCACTTCGCCCTGCGGTAACAGCCATGGCAAAGACCACAGGAGGCCCAGAAAATACTGTGGGCACCGGCAGTATCACTGCCACAGACTGCAGACCTCCCCCTGTACACTGGAACTGCCCTATAGTACGGCAGGGGATGCAGATGATGATGCTGAGAATGCCAATGTCGAAGAGATTGGAGCAGCAGAAGATACTGAAGGCATACATGCAAGGCCCAGTCTGCACACAATGACTTCTTGTTTGTGACACTGATACTCCCAGGACCACACTTGGCCTGACCTGTTAGAGTGTGAAGGAAGCCCAAGTGAGAGCTAAGTTACAAGCAGAAAGTTATGTAAAACAACATGATACAATTGAAGCTTTATGTTTTCAAAAGTCCACATTTTCACAAACAATGAGCAAAAAAAGATTCAAGTGGTCCTTTCCCACCCACTTTTGAGGAAATGTACTCCTGAAACGATACAATTTCAATGCAATAACCACAATATGGCAAGTTTCAATCACAAGTGTCCTATGATATACCCACAAACTCACCCATCCCCATCAGTTCTGCTATATTTCTAATTTGATGCAGTGAGTTTGCCACAGTTATCAGCATCAGCCAGTTCATAAGGACTGGATGGATGTGACGGCTCTGTCCAGAGGGGGGTCCTCACTCACTCTGGTCCCATGATTAAGCAAACTGTCAGTATGGGATTCAGCAGACGCTCTACCTATGTTGGACCAGAACAGGTACTGCTAAAAACCATCAGTACAGTGCAGTGTCTCCTTACGTAGGTTGTCTCACGACAGCCCAGTTCTGATTGATCCTCATGGACTGTAGGTGCCGATGCTGCAGCAGGATGAGCCTGAGAGTGGATGTAAGAGAGGTGGAAAGAGCAGGGTGGGCATAATGTTACTGAGAAGACATAGGAATCAGCAAAACTACCCCTATCCCCACCCCTTTACCCATCCACCTTTAAAAAAAATGACTTGCTTTGATGTTCATCCAGTCAATTCTTACCCTGTATAGAGATCCAGGTTGACTGCTCGAATCGGAGGTAAGAGAAGGTGAAGGTCGTCAGTCAGATGGCCCTCAGGTGAGATTCTAGTCCATGATGTCTCCCATGCATGTGACCGCAGAACACATCACTGCCAAGAACATATCACTTATCCACAACCTCACATCAGAAACATACACAAAAATAGAAACTGCTGACATTTGTTTTTCTGTACAAAAATATCTTCAAAACTTTCCACTGTTTATCAGTTCATTCCAATGCTCAGACAACAAAACCAACAAAACAAATGATGACCAAGGAAACGTAACAGCATTTATGGTCTTATGATTGTTACTACCAAGGAGCAGGAGAAAAGGAAGGAAAAGGAGGAGGAGAGAGAAAGACAGTACAATCGGCATTTACATGTCAAAAGCATTGGCAGAATGCTGCAACAGAACTATGATTTTCTCCTCAATAAGAATCAAATTCAACTCTGACCCCTTCAGCCAATCAGATGTGGGTCATAGTGATAGCTGTAGAAAGCCATATTCTACTCCAAGTTCTGACTGCTGCTGAAAAAACTATATCACATTTAACTTCTTTACAGAATGAACCTGGGTGTAAAATCTATCTGCATTGTGCAGTTCAAATCTTGCATACTACACACCATGGATACATGCATATCTCCTACCCCTCCCCCAAATTCTGACAACTCAGCTTACACAGTTCAGGATCCAACCTAGATCATTTCTCCTCTGGCTAATAACAAAAGTTAATTATATAAAAACAGACATCTTTTTTTTATATAATTAACTTTTGTTATTAACCAGAGCAGAAATGATCTAGGTTGGATCCTGAACTGCGTAAGCTGAGTTGTTAGAATGTTAATTATATAAAAGCAGACATCATTTTTTTATAAAAACAAAACAAAAAATCTATCTGCATTCTGCAGTTTAAATCTTGCATACAACACACCCATGGATACATGCATATCTCCTACCCTGCCCCCAAATTCTAACAACTCAGCTTACGCAGTTCAGAATCCAACCTAGATAATTTCCGCTCTGGTTAACAACAAAAGTTACTTATAGAGAAACAGCTGTCATTATTTGATAAAACAAAAAAAGAAAAACAAACAACAAACAACAAACAAAGAAAGAAACAAACAAACAAAAAAACGTAAACCGTTGGCCAACGTCATTATTTTCTGTAATGTCTATGGTTCATTAGATGTATAAGGCACACAACTCTTTGTCGTCAGAGTCTGGGGTTCGTGTTTTACATGCTGGACAAAACAGTCAACAGTTCAACAGTCTGCTGCAGCGGCAGCACTCACAGCAGCAGTAATTCTGATCATCAGTAGAACTGTGTGATGACCATGTCCAGCAGAAAGTCAACACCTCTCCTCACAGAAGCGCCGTAAGCTGGCCTTACAGAGGTATGCCTCTCAACACAACTTCATGTCCATGACCATTCCGTAGGGCATGGTGGGAGAGGGACCCTCCAGAGGCAGATCAAAGATGAATAACGTCGCACTGGACTGGTTGATAAACCTCTACCTTGTTGTGCATGACTGGGGACAGAGAACTGTGTGGATTTCTGACTGTACAAGTGTCAGTCCTGGCCCTGCTACAAGTTACTTTCATGGGGCAATGGACATAGGAAGGCTTTGTGAGAGCACTCTGAGGAGTGAAACAGTTGAAGAGGTAACATAGTAGCAGCCATCTTGCCCAGAAAGATAGATAACTCCTGATGAGCACATGACAAAAACTGGGAGGACTGAAGCCTTGGTGAGATTTTTTTTTTGAGCATGCTCTCTCTCTCTCTCTCTCTGTCTCTGTCTCTATAAGATCTCTGTTATAATGCACTGACTTGGTCATGCATCACAGACTCACATTATCTCTGCTGTTTGGCGTACACATTCTTGGTCAAACACTCACTGTGAATGTGCATTGTTTGCTATTCATGTACAAAATACTGAAACTGTACAGCATAAATAAATAAGTATATTCTCTCTCTCTACACACACACACACACACACACACACACACACACACACACACACACACTCTTCAACTGTTTCACTCCTCAGAGTGCTCTCATAAAGCCTTCCTATGCCATTGCCCCATGAAAGTACCTTGTAGCAGGGTCAGGAAAGTACCTTGTACCGTGTACAGTCAGAAATCCACACAGTTCTCTGTCCCCAGGACGCATGCGCATGAAAACAGAAACACACGCATACATGCACACACATATGCACACACACAGACACACACCTTGGCAACTCACCTATTTTGACTCTGTGTGATAAAAACACAATATACATATACATTTTTTTTTCTTTCTTTTCAAGGGTGATTGGGTGGGGGGGGGGGGGGGGGGCAGAACATGCACCTATGAAGCACAACTCTTCCTGACGGTCCTCACTTCAAGGGCAAGAATTGCTCATCTTTATCCAAGATTTCTACTAGTAGTGGATGGCAAATGTTTCAAAAGCAGAATCGGTAGCAGTCCAGCAGCAAAAGTGATAATGCTGGAAGTAGAGCGCAGCAGCAATACATTGCCAACAGTCTTTGTCATCGTGTTCGCAGTAGTAACAGAAACAAACACAAAGACAGAAGCAGTAGCATAAAGATGATTACAGGCACACACAAAAATACATGCACACATACATATGCACTACAATACTTCACAATCACAGGCGCACAATGCAGACCTGTTGTCACATGCAATACTTACTATTGGGAAACCACCCTGAACAGTCCCAGCTGGGTCCTCCACACGACAGTCAAAGGAGTCAGGACGTGTGTGTTGACCACGGTGTCGTACACACACTGCCACGCATTAAACTCTCTGTCCGTCACATTGTCAGGTTTGAACTCTTGTCCAGGGCTGTTTTCGTTGCTCACCATCCTTCAAACCCCAGGAGGTATGCGCATGAAAACAGAAACACACGCATACATGCACACACATATGCACACACACAGACACACACCTTGGCAACTCACCTATTTTGACTCTGTGTGATAAAAACACAATATATATTTACCACTCTGCCACATTTGGCCGCAGCAGGCACTTACAATCAAACACACACACAAAATGGAAAATGTAAATTCTATAATTGACATATGCACATGCACGCATCAATGGACAACTACATTTTTGCAAACATACAGACTTGGTTTGTTTCACACTGGAGTCAACAACACCCTAAAACTGCACTGATCTCTTGAATATCTTTCCTGTGACTATGCTTCATAAGTCTGAACCATCTATACATATACAGTAATGCACCACATACACATCTACCTGTCTGAAACACACACTTGTGGGAAAAAATTAGGACGGGCCTTTACAAGGCCTAGTTCCTTTGCACACTTAAAAAAAAGTATCCCATATTTGTACTCGCGCTCATCAAATTACTTAATAATTTCGCAACTGTAATACAAACTTGAACAAAGGCTAAAGTCTAACAGTCTGTTGACCTAACTAAAGAAATACAATAATCACCAGTATATGTACCCTGCTCCTGCCCTCTCACCTCAACCACCTCCCTCTGCACCCTTCTATCCCCCACCCAACCCCTCCACTCCCTCAAAAAAACAAAAGCTAGAGACAAGTATAAACTATGACATTTAACTATCCCACAACAGACTGCATCTGGAGCAGCTGAAAATACAAGTTTAGCAACAATACTAAATTCCCTCAATACAGTTTATACAGTGGAACTTTCATCAACAACTTCTCTATGCTACAACTCCCTCTCACATTGACAAAACACTCTGTCGCTGTGATGCAGTTCTCAACGCTGACCCCTCCCTATTCCAATACTGGCATCAGTCTCTTAACAATTGTTGGGACTTGTACGATGTGAGACATAAACACTTTACAGCAGAGTTCATGAAAACCCTGTTCAGAGATGTCCCACCTGATATGATCTTTGAGTTTTTGAGAGAGATTAACATTTTTCATCTGATTTAAGATTTTACGGAAGAAAGATTTTTAACGACGTTTCTGGTGCATTTGTAGAAGATGTAATTTAAGAGATGTGTGAAAGTTTTTTTTTTTTTTTTTTAAAGATGACTTGTGAGTTTATTTTAACGTGGTGACAGCCCTGATGTGGCCCTTTGTGGTTGGCTGGGCTATAAGCAACATAACCTACCTTACCTAACACAGTTTCACCATGTGAACTTGCATTATTCACTGCAGTAAAATCTGTCTACAGCGATTTGGAAAATGTCATTGAAATTCAGTCTTTTTCAGAGAGGCGTCTTAACAGGGAAGCAGATTAAAAGGCAGGCCACAATGCATGAAAATGCTCAGAATTGATCATTACATGAATCGTATCAAAGCCAGAAAAAAATGATCAAACTCCTGTTCAGAACTCCTGTTACATGAGTCAAATGTCATGTTGCATGCAATAACGGAAAAAGTTTTGTTCGTCTTCTGAATTTGCATTTAGCAGAAAACTGAAAACTGACCAAAGTATCAGTTGGTTGAAAGTCAGACACATTCAGGTTTGTTCAGAAATACCTGTTTAGTAATTCATATCTAAAACCAGGGGTAGACATTTAATTAGTGAAAGGGTTTACATACGGTACTTTACGCTTTCTTGAAACTTACCTGTGGTAGACATTCAAAGACTCAAAACGTACTTTACGATTTCTTGAAACTTACCTCTGGTAAGCATTGAGAGACTCAAAACATACTTTACGATGTCTTGAAACTTACCTCTGGTAAGCATTGAGAGACTCAAAACATGCTTTACAATGTCTTGAAACTTACCTCTGGTAAGCATTGAGAGACTCAAAACGTGCTTTACCATGTCTTGAAACTTACCTCTGGTAAGCATTGAGAGACTCAAAACATACTTTACAATGTCTTGAAACTTACCTCTGGTAAGCATTGAGAGACTCAAAACGTGCTTTACCATGTCTTGAAACTTACCTCTGGTAAGCATTGAGAGACTCAAAACATACTTTATGATGTCTTGAAACTTACCTCTGGTAAGCACTGAAAAATCAAAACGTGCTTTACGATGTCTTGAAACTTACCTCTGGTAAGCATGAGAGACTCAAAACGTACTTTACGATGTCTTGAAACTTACCTCTGGTAAGCACTGAGAGACTCAAACCGGTCCCCAAGCCAGGCATGCAAGAGGGACAGGTGCATGGACAGCCTCCAGTTGAGGCCACGACATGTCCTAATGTGATCCAGAAGGAACTGAATTTTCTTCTTCACATTCTGGCCTAGGAAACAGATTAAAAGAAAAGTCACACAGTGATGAACACACCAGAGGGTTCTTTGCTAAAAATAAATCAGCATCTGAAAATATTGTTGGTGACTCATTTTTTACTAGTTCTGGACAATTTATGCCATAGGAATGTTGTGGCTCCTTAAGCTCTTGTATGTTCTTCCCAGCACAAGCTAGATCACACCCTTATTACCATGGTTTCTATCATCTAGCAAAGTCCCTCCTCACAGTGTCCCCAGTACACAGTAACTCACATTATTTGTGTTATGCTTAATTTTTCATTAATAAATAATCTTTTAAGTACTGAACCCTCACATTTGCTCATCTGCCATTACCACTTCACGATCTCTCTGAGGATGACATCACTTTTTGGTTTCACAGAGATTATTTGGGAAGTGTTGAGCAATGAGATGCATTTGGTAAAGTGAAAGTGGCTGCTCTTTGTAAAGTGCTTAAATTCAAGCCAACAAAAGGCTGTTTTCTTTTTCCCAGCTCCTATCCAGTGTGACAAGGAGTGACAGTCACTATGGGCTCTTTGTTTAATACAATCATGGGCAAATTAGCATCCCTGATGCTGTTGAATCGTAATGACAGCTCTGAAAGCAGTGAAGACTGTCAAGGTGTGTTTACATCTGCTTTAAATATCTGTAGGAGATGACTAAGATGTGGACAGTTGACATCAATGAATGGATCAGTTTTGTATTTTTCAAAAGCCAGGCGAGTGACCCACAATAATCAGTTGTCAACCTAAACAGCACACAAGTGCACAACGAATTTTGCTTGTGATGTACTGAACACTTTGCTCGAAGAG
>JADBJO010020996.1:27500-30347 GCA_016801955.1 Conus betulinus | reverse complement strand
TCGTCTTCAGGGGCACGTGGAGGCCTTGGCTGGTTGATCTTACCTTGAAACTCTTACAGGAATAATTTGTCGTCCTCGCTGCCAGATTCAATTGGGTCCAGTTCTCTCTCGAGATTCGGGCCGTCATGGCCATCTCAGTGCACGTTAAGACCAGGATGAAAAATGTCATATTTAACCATATTCAATATATGTACCTATTGTAAAACAAAATCAATAATTCAAAGGACCCTGCTTCCCTCACGATAGGTCACAGTGAGCCAAAGCCTGAGTTATTTCGACAGACCCCATCTATTGAAGTAATGCAGAGGCCTAGTTTAGTGATCCAGAATTATTCTTTTCAGTTCGTTTTGCCTGCTGAAGCTGCCACAGAATGCTAGCGGGTGGCTTTGGAAATTTGTAAAAAGCTTGCTGAATATAACTGTAGGGACACGACCAGAAGACCAAAGAGATGGGAAAGGGAAAACTCATGGGCTGAAAGCAGGAAACCCCCCAATGGACCACTGATGCGGTCCCCATTTACAACAATAGTGTGCGCTTTCAAACTGACGATGCAAGCATCATCTCGTCCACAACTTTTCGTTGAACAATGGAGCATGGGGACTTTCTGGGCGCCTCATACTTTCAGAGGAAAGAATGGTATTGATCAGGAGGAGATCTGGTTTTGCACATCGATTTCCCTTTTCCAACTCAAATTCACCAGTGTATCTCTCTTTTTGGAAGAGTGATTTTTTTTTCTCTCTTTCTTTTCTCACTCAAACACTATTTTAAACGTTATTTCTCTTAGTCACCTTCTTTGCGATGTCGTGGCATGTTCAATGACAAAGTCTTGAATTGCAACAGTGTCGTCTATCAATATACTTTTTTTCACGTCAAAGAATCTAATGCGTAGTCATGGATGTCACTTTTTTTGCATACAAAAGTAGAAACTAAGGAAATACAGGATACGATAACAGTATTACTTCTCGCCTTGGTCAGAAAGAAGTAGAATACCACCCAGGCCGCTACAATGGCACCAACATTTTCCTTGCGCTCAACTCTGAATCGATCTGAAGCGATCAAAGCTAATGCATTTTCGTTATTTTTTTTTCTTTTTGTTTCACCTGAAGAAGACCTAAGAGGTCGAAACGCGTTGTGTTTGTCTTGTGACTTCGTTTGTCCACGTTTTCTCTGGCGGTTTTCGCTGACATTTGGTTTAAGGAGAAAAGAAGTAAGTCTGTCAGTGCCTTAAAAGCATCCAATAAGGCGGCCCGACAATCTCAGGAGTGGTGGAAAATGAGAAAGGGAAAAGAAACGCATCGAGCTGTGCTTGCGTATTCTTTCTGTTTGCTTTTATCTTGTCTGTCTGTCTGTCTGTCTGGTATGTCTGTCTGGCTGTGTCGGTGTCTGTCTCTACCGTACTCGTTTGTCTATAATGTGTAGTTGTTGTTTGTTTTGTTTGGTTGTTTCTTTCTTTCTTTTGTCACTCAATGTACCAAAAAAAAAAAAAAAAAAAAAAAAACAACTTGATTAATACATTTGAAAAAAGTAGTGATATATGAAAGACTTGTTGTAGATACCATTTTTTCCTACATTCTTTCGGGACATGTGTGATAATGTTTATTTGTTGCACCTTGGGAATAAAAATGGAGAAAAAAAAAAGAAGTGCATCCACACAAACAGGATCACATCGTTACTTTACAGAGGGGTCAAACGTCAAAATGTATGCAGGAGGGGATCAAGGTGACGTGTGTGTAGGTTTTTGTTGTGGGTGTGTGTTGTGTGTGTTGTGGGGCGTGTTAGATGTGAGAGAGAGAGGAAGAGAGAATTGGGAAGAGAAGATAGCTAGAAGAGGCGAAGAGAGAGATAGAGAGAGAGAGAGCGAGAGAATTGTGTGTGAAGAAAAAAAGCGGCTGAGAGACAGTCGGGGTCTCTAACAGGTCATGGCACTGTCCTGTCGTCTGGATAAGCAGCGCCTGTATGTGGGATTAAGGTCAGATAAATGTAATGTTGCTTATAGCCTTAGCGGACCGCCAAGGGGTCAGGGACATCAAGGACTGTCACCACGTTAAAATCAACTCACAAGTCATTCACAGAGATCTTTTAAGCGTAGGCAACCTTAAAAAAACCCATCCGAAATTTTGTTTAACATTTCTGAATCTTGTGTGGGATTAAGTCGAACGTGGTAAGCAAAAGGAGAATAGTAATGATATAATCTAATAAATAAAAAGTTCTATCGTTAAAAGTTCTCGTTATGTGCCACTGGCCACCCATCCGGAAAACTCAAAAGAACTAGACAGGATTCTGCAATATTGCTTCTTCGGTTTTCTACCAACCTTCAGTAGTGTAAGTTAAACTTCACAGTAGAAAAGCAAGGAGCCTCACATTGGAAGAACCGGAGAGCCAGAATAGCTGAGCTGGTAGAGCGTTGGACTCGTGATCCTAGGGTTTGCGGGTTCGAATCTCGCTACAGGGGGATTTTTCCCCTCGGAGTTCACATTGGTTCTGACTCCCTTCCCCACACAGTTTTCTCCGAATGAGACTATAAACCGACGTTCCGTGTGTGAACTCACGCACAACATCTTGCACACACGTAAAATCCTATCACCAACTTTCGGAAGAGAAGGCCAGTATGGCCGTTGGTATGGATGACACATCACATATAGCGTGTACCTTCCCCGAAGATGGAGTATGGCTGTCTTAAGGGCGAGATTAAAAAAAACAAACGGTCATACACACAACACTCCACTGCCTATATATACAGGGAGTGTCCACAGGAGTATCAGCCTGCGTATGCAGACAGAAAAAAAAAGAGAAGAGAGAAAGAAAGAAAGGAAGCACCTATTCCAAGAGGTCAAGAACAAAGACACA
>JADBJO010020996.1:0-2500 GCA_016801955.1 Conus betulinus | reverse complement strand
TATGTAGCTCTGTTTTCAAGATGGAAGACGATGGTCCCAGTAGGCTATTGTGAAGGATTTCATATTTACATTCCTACGCCATGAATCTTCGTATTTTCATTCCCATGTTCCCTCTCTCAGGACACCCACCCCCTTCTTTTTTTTTCTTTCTTTTTTTTTTTTTTTTTTTTTAAATCTTTGCCAAGCTGTCACTGTAAAGACGTGGGAATTGTTAGCCTGCTTTTGCTTTCTTCCTCTTCTAAGTTGTTCACCATATCTCTTAGATCTACACGATTCATAGCTGGTGTCAGTACTTATACGGCTGATATTGATGGGGTAATTAAGTAGCAGAGCTGACCACTCCGACGGTGAACACATCCCTAAACTGATTTTCAAACATAGGCTCGAAGATTCTCGCTTCAACTCTTTACAAGATAATTGTAGTTTTTGTAGCAAATTGTTTCCCTTACACTGCTGTCCTCTTGTCTTCCTCTCTACCCTCTCACTGCCTGGTCTGGGTGTCGTTAGATACTGTTTTTGAACCCTTGGTGGTTAGAATACCACAGATCTGGTGACTGCGGTATATCTCCATTTGATGGTTAGAATACCACAGATCTAGTGACTGTGGTATATCTCCATCTTAATGCAAGGGAGCACAGACAACATCAGCCGTGTCTCACTGATACGTCCGAATTAGCGTAGGAGAGTCTTCTGAGTAGGTGACATGAACGGGGCTGTTTTCAAGATGGACTATGACGGTTTCACTGGCCAATATAGAAGGATTTTTTTAAAAACTTTTTTAATTCATTTTTGATATAACTTACATACACTAATACATACATCTAAATCAAATAGAATGGAATTGATTTCATTAAAAAGAAAAATGAGAAACAACACTGACTGAAAAAAAAACACACACACACACACACACACACACACACACACACACACACACACACACAACAAAAAAACAAAAAAAAAAAAAAACAAAAAATAAAAACACAGATACAACAACAACGACTATACTTCGTTCTAATTTTCTCTTTTCCATTGTTTACCTTCTCCCCTTTTTTATTATTTTTTTTCCCCTATTTTGCTGTCGTGTTTCTATATTCACTATTTGTCGCTTAATTTATAAACACACATATACCCATATATATTTTCATACATCCATATTATAATTACGTTTACTTACCTATATATATGCATATATACAGACACCATACACACTTACATATGCACATTCATATGTATATATATATATATATATATATATATATATATATATATATATATGTATATATATATATATATATTTTATATCCATGGTTCAGTTTACTTCTATACTAATAGCTGTTTATAAAATTGCCAATTAACATGAAAATTTCTTGATTGAAGCATTGTGTAAGCTATGTATTTTCGGTTTTTCATATCGCTTTTTTCAGAATTATTTGAATGTGTTGTATTGAGGTACCTGGTCGTTCATTTTACATGTGTAAATATAAAATTTTGCTAGAAGAAGAATCAAGTCAAATACACCGTCTGATTTAAAACTATTGTTGTTACCAAAGATAACCAATTGTTCACTTACAGAAAAGGATGTAATGTGTGGACATTTTTCTTTGACAGCGTTTTCAAAGTCTTTCCAAAAGTGATTGACATATTCACATCTCCAAAGCATGTGCTCTATACTATCTTTTCTTTCACGGCAGAAAACTGCATCTGTCATCGGGTTTTACTCCCATAGATGAAAGAATTACATTGGTTGCTATAATTTTTATGTATTATTCGGATCTGAAACCATTTTAATTTTATTTCTTGAATCTTTTTCACTTTTCTAAAAGTTGCCTTCCAATTAATATTAGTTTCCAGTTTTTCATTCCACTTCTGAGTGCATTTTGGTATTTTTTTTATCATCTAGTAAATTACTATATATATAACTGAGTTCCTTTTTTAACAGAATGGATAAGGTGTAGGGCTCTAGAAAGAGGAGCCTTGTTACAATCTGCCAACATAAGGTTTAAAGTTTTAACAAATTTTTGTATTCTCAGAATGATAGCTCTATAGCTCAGAAAGTTGGTTCTTATGTTATATACTTATCAGTGAATTCCGCAAACGACATAAAGTTCCCATTATTTTTGCACACATCAGCAATATAAAGTACATTGTTGTCTATCCACTCACATCTCCTTAAAGAAATATATTCTGTATGCTTGAAATGTGTCTCTCCAAAAACGGTTTTTGTTGTTTTCCCAGCTAACAAAAAGTTTGGTCCATATTTATAAACATCTTTGATATTTGGATGTAACGTAAGTAAAACTAATTTCCGAATATAGAAGGATTTGATATTCATATACTGACGCCATGGATCTCATTCCCATTTTTTTTCTTTTTGTAACCCTCCTTCCCTCCTTCTTGTTGTTGTTTGTTGTTGTTGTTGTTGTTGTTGTTGTTGTTGTTGTTGTTGATTTCGAGTCATTGCAAAATTACTAATGTAATGGTCGATGAGTGCGCTTGTTTT
>JADBJO010020995.1:2500-30348 GCA_016801955.1 Conus betulinus | reverse complement strand
AAAGGCGAGTATTAATTTCTTTCTACAGCGGTCACGTCTATTTTGCTTTTCAGAAAGTTTGTTGTGTCGTCCGTTATTTGTTTTTTTTAGTATGATCTGAACCACGTGGCATGATCGAATGTGAAATACAAAGACATCAAAGCTGGTTTTGCAACAAAAGCTGTAGTAAAAGAACCGAACTGCTTGTGCAAAGAAAATTGTCAGTTAAGCCATTTCATTCTTCTGTGCGCACGTGACGAAGTTCTTACAGGGGAAAATAGCAGAACTGTCGCCAGGTTTGCATGTTCGTTTATTTTGTCATGAACTGGGTCTTTAAAAATGCTCTGTTTGGAAAACTGGCCATTTACCTTCAACATGATCCATTTGGCCTTTGTTTGTAGCTCGCTTCATCATTCGCAACCTCCCCTGCTCGTTCCTCTTCCTCTCGTTGTCTTTGTCATTCTGTCTGTCTGTCAGTCTGTGTCTGTCTATTTGTCCTCTCGCTCTCTCTCTCTCTCTCTCTCTCTCTCTCTCTCTCTCTCTCACACACACACACACACACCCACACACACACACACATACATAACACTTACATAAAGACATACGCGCGCGCGCGCGCGCGCACACACACACACACCACACACACACACACACACACACACACACATCTCTCTCTCTCTCTCTCTCTCTCTCTTACACACACACACACACACACACACACACACACACACACACACACAATCTCCCCTGTCTGAATCATATGATCCAGCATTTCACCAACATTTCTTTGTCGTCCGTCACCAGACAGAAATAGAAATGAAAGCGAAACCGTTTCCTACTTATAAAGTCGAGCCCCCACTGCCCAACCTCACCCATCTCCACACACACACACACACACACACACGCACACACGCACGCACGCACGCACGCACGCACGCACGCACGCACGCACGCACACACACACACACACACACAGACACGCACGCACGCGCGCTCGCGCACGTGCACACACACACACACACATACTCACACGCGCGCGCGCTCGCATACACACACACACACACACACACACACACACACACCCACACTCACTCTCTCTCTCTCTCTCTCTCTCTCTCTCTCTCTCTCTCTCTCTCTCTCTCTCTCTCTCTCCCTCTCTCACACACACACACACACACACACACACACACACACACACACACACACACACACACACACACGCATTCTGTTCCTGCCCCCTCTCCCTCTCTCTTCCTTCCCCCTGTCTTTGTCCGTGCCCGTAGCTCTACATATAGCAAGATCCCGAAAGCTGTTATAAGCCACTTCTTAACGCAGAGAGAATACGGTGTGTATTTGCTCTGTCACTTGTTTTGTCGTTCTTTGAACAAGACGACGAAGACGATAGTAAACTGGAATGAAACAAAACAACAACAACAAAGAAAAAAAAGAAAAAAAAATGTGGGTGGTAGAAAAATGCTTTAGTAAAGGAATTGGAGGGAAGGGATGAAAGGGGTGCTGAGGATAGAGGTTGAGGGGGGGGGGTCACTGTGTGGTGAATGGAGAACGAGAGAGAGAGAGAGAGAGAGAGAGAGAGAGAGAGAGAGAGAGAGAGAGAGGCAGACAGACAGAGAGACAGAGAATGAGGGTGAGAGATGGGGAGATGTGAGAAAGTAGAATAAAAATGAGAGAGAGAGAAACTCAAGACTCAAGACTCAGATAGTTTATTCATAGCGCCTTAGCCCCTTAGAATGGGGATATACATTGTGATGCATGTCAGAGAGAGAGAGAGAGATATTCTTCCAATCTGTCCTTGCTATTCTACAACATTCAACTAGGTAAATTGCACATAATAATAATGCAGAAACAATGAAAAATATGACAACATTATAATAATTACAATAACAATAGTAATAATAATAATAATGAGAATTAAAAAAAAAAAATACACAAACATAATCAGACACGTACGCGTGCGCGTTCACATGCACGCACACGCCCACACATACACGCACGCACGCACACACTCCCACACCCACACCCACACACCACCTACACGTACACGCACGCACGCACGCACGCACATTTTCATTAGCTAATACAGAGGCAAGCATAAAAGTAGGGCGTTGAGACTATGGTCAAAAGGTTAGATTTATTGTTCTAGTAAATGTTTAAGTATTGCTGATTTGAAGGACGGCAGTGATTGACATGTTTTGGCAGACGGAGGAAAGAGTTCCACACAGATGGACCAAAAAAATGCAAAACTAGATTTGAACAAATCAATGCGGACACGTGGTAAATGTAATTATTTGAATCATATCGCATTGTTGCCATTTGGATAAACTCAGCAAGATATGTTGGCGCCATGTTTGCATGGACTTTAAACATTAGTACTGCTTTATTATAGGTCAGTTGGCTCTGCAGTGGTAACATCATTAGTTTTGCGAATTTGCTCGTGGTCGATAGAGACTTGTTGGGAAGAATCAGCTTAAATTCCCCGTCTATACATAGAGTTGATCTTTTTTATGTGATGTTCACCGGCACCACTCCAGACAGTGGACGCATAGTTGATGTGAGAAAGGCAATGGGCTTCAAAAAATAATTTCCGGATGTGTGGTTCAACATAATAACTGAGTTTATGGAGTAAAAAACAATTGCGAGCCAACTGTTTGCAGAGAGAGAGAGAGAGAGAGAGAGAGAGAGAGAGAGAGAGAGAGAGAGAGAGAGAGAGAGAGAGAGAGAGAGAGGACGCGAGTGAATCTGCTGAGTCTAGACACCATGTGTCTTTATGCGTCTTTATATGCTCTCCGTCTATATAGCTCACCCCTTCCGCTGCTAAATCAGATGTAAAGGGGGGGACAACTGCTCTCAGAGGGCAAATCAGATGTGTTAAGGGGAACAGCTATCCTCAAAGGGCAATTCAGACATAAAGCGGCACAACTATTCTCAGAGGGCAAGTCAGATGTAAAAGGGGACTGCTACTCTCAAAGGGCAAATCAGATGTAAAGGGGGGCTACTACTCTCTGAGGGCAAATCAGGCGTACAGGGAGACTACTACTCTCAGAGGGCAAATCAGACATAAAGGGAGACTACTGCTCTCAGAAAGCAAATCAGATGTAAAGGGGGACTACTATTCTCAGAGGGTAAACAGATGTGAAGGGGGACTACTACTCCCAGAGAGCAAATTAGATGTAAAGGGGGATTACTACCCTAGGAGGGCAAAATTAGATGTAAAGGGGACTACTACTCTCAAAGGGCAAATTAGATGTAAAGGGGGACTACTGCTCTCAGAAAGCAAATCAGATTAAAAGGGGGACTACTATTCTCAGAGGGTAAACAGATGTGAAGGGGGACTACTACTCCCAGAGAGCACATCAGACGTAAAGGGGGATTACTACTCTCAGAGGGCAAATTAGATGTAAAAGGGGAACCAGCCGCCGTGGCGAAGTGGTTAGCATCGCGGACTCCCGGCTGGGAGGTCGTGGGTTCGAATCCCATCAGAGTCATATGGGTTTTTCTGCCCAGACCGGCTCCTACCCACAGTTGAGTTTGCTACGGACTCAGTCGGGAAGACTGGGACCACACAGTCGAGTTTCATCCACTTAATGGATGCGTTTCTGAGAGTGTTGCTCAAATTTATTGACCAACACTGCAGGTGCCTGTATCTCTCGGACCTGGTTGACGCCGGGATACATTATGAAAGGAAGCGTAGAGTACAGCCCTGTCATGTAGTCTCAGACCGAAATGGAAATCCGTAGCATCATCTTAATCATCCTCATTCTCATCGATCAGCATTTAAAAAAAGGTCTCAAATTGTGGCCCTTCATTCCCTGCTCTCGTGGGTGACCTCAGTTTCGATGTCCTCACTACGTCTGTGGCCTTGGTTTGGTTCCGTCGGGGTCACCGGTATCGGCGAGTCCATGGGGGTGTCGTTGGACGGACTTGATGGCGCCCTCCAGAGAGAGAGCTCACTTACGCCGGCTCTGCGACTAAGCAATTATTGTCGTCAGTAGGGGGCTTAGTAGGTGGTGTCCTGCGTATGTTAGATCAGAACACCAAAGTGACTCGGCAGCAGCGCAGTGTCTCCTCCGGTGGGTTGCCTCTTGACGACTTGACATTGTTCCATGTGGATTGCCGGTGCAGGAGCCGCGGCGGGGCCAACCGGGCTGTGGCTGTGGATGGGGTGTCGGATGAGCGGCATTGGTGCACTGCCTCTGAGGTGCTGCAGAGGTTGGGCAGCTAAAAAAAAAAAAGAAGAAGAAAAAAAAAAAAAAAAAAGGAAAGGGGTATTGCTACTCTCGAGGGGCAATCAGATGTAAAGGGGGGCTGCTACTCTCTGAGGGCAAATCAGATGTAAAGGGGGGCTGCTACTCTCTGAGGGCAAATCAGGTATAAAGGGGGGCTGCTACTCTCAGAGGGCAAATCAGGTGTAAAGGGGGGCTGCTACTCTCAGAGGGCAAATCAGATGTAGAGGGGGGCTGCTACTCTCAGAGGGCAAATCAGGTGTAAGGGGGGGGGGGACTACTACTCTCAGAGGGCAAATCAGGTGTAAGGGGGGGGGGGGGGGGGACTACTACTCTCAGAGGGCAAATCAGATGTAAAGGGAAACTACTACTCTCTGAGGGCAAATCAGATGTAAAGGGAGACTACTACTCTCAGAGGGCAAATCAGATGTAAAGGGGGACTACTGCTGTCAGAAAACAAATCAGATGTAAAGGGGGACTACTATTCTCAGAGGGCAAACAGATGTGAAGGGAGACTTCTACACCCAGAGAGCAAATCAGATGCAAAGGGGGATTACTACTCTAAGAGGGCAAATTAGAGGTAAAGGGGGGACTAATACTCTCAAGGGCAAATTAGATGTAAAGGGGGACTACTGCTCTCAGAAGGCAAATCAGATGTAAAGGGGCACTACTATTCTCAGAGTGAAAATCAAATGTAAAGGGGGACTACTATTCTCAGAGGAAAAATCAGATGCAAAGGGGGACTGCTACTCTCAAAGGGCAAATCAGATGTAATGGGCGACTACTAGAGCTCTGGAGGGCACATCAGATGTAAAGGGGGATTACTATTCTCAGAGGGACCCGAAGTCGGATGATTAGATTGTTTGGCTGAGGAGCTGAGGGTCGTACGTTCGAACCACTTTTCAGGTAAGATTTTTACGGCTTGAAAAACGCTCTCTGCCCACTCAGCATTAAATGGGCATCCACTTAAGTTAATGGAACGTCTTACGTTGCTGTTTATTTTTTTTTTAATTCTTTTCGGTCCTGCACCGTTTGTCCACATTAAAACAAATTCTTTCAACATTTTTTTCTTTTTTTTTTTAATTTATTTTTTTTGTTGTTGTTAAAGATGGGGGCACCGTCCTTCTCTCTTTTCCCCACTTTTTTTTTTGTAACAAGCAACCACAAAAACTCACGAACCATACAAGTGGTCTGTATTTTTGTTTGTTTGTTGTTTTACTAATGGACATTCTCAACTGTACTTTTTGTGTTTTGGCGTGTGATACAAAGGTGATTGTCCAAAGGTTCGCAGCCCCCTTGCACGATCATTAGGCTATGGGCCATTAACCTTTGAACTGTTCTCAAGCGAGAAGTCCTAGCGACCTATTCTGTCCCAGCTTCGTAATCAACTCCACCTCGATGTCGCTTGAGACACACTGTAACACGGTACCGCACAATTCACGTGGTTCAGTTGCCTCCCTTGACTATTTAGCGCTGAAATTAAGAATTCTCCGTATCTTGATTACAAGTTTTAGCAACTGTCCTTGATTATCGAATAGATTCGATCGGCCGGACAACAACCATAGGGGCTGCACATGTAAAAGCCGAAATGCTTTTTTTGCTAATTTCCAAATCACCATCTTAAACTCTAAATTGTTGACGTTTCTGGCCTCTATGCCCGTTCGGGGACTTTCCACTCTCTCTCTCTCTCTCTCTCTCTCTCTCTCTCACACACACACACACACACACACACACACACACACACACACACACACACACGCACGTACACATACACAAGCACGCACACACACAGATGTACGCGCACGCATGCACGCATGCACGCACGCATACACAAACACGCGCGCGCGCGCGAGCGCACGCACACACGTACACACACACACACACACACACACACACACACACACACACACACACACACACTATATGCGTGCGTACATACGTGTATGCGCGCGTGGTGTGTGTGTGTGTGTGTGTGTGTGTGTGTGTGTGTGTGTGTGTGTGTGTGTACTAACCTCCGGTTTGTGTGGGGCTAACACCCCCTCTTGGGCAGCTCAAACCTCCGCTGCCTTGCGGCTATACCCACTCTTAGGAAAGGCTTCGGGAGTCAACCCTGAGGAAAAATCGGGAGTCGGAGTCCCCAAGGCAGTCCGAGGCTGTATACAGCAACGTTCTGGCAACTCCTGCGACGGCACTGGAACCATGTGTATCGGCGTTTTTGCCTTTCCAATGGACCATTCCAGCGACGTGGAGGGGGGGGGGGGGGGTGGGGCTGCTGCATGGGTAACAGCTTGCCCTCCATACTTACTTACCCAGGCTTTGCGCGCTCTGGAGAGGTCACTCCAGCTTCGCTTTGCAGCGTCGACAAAAACACGGGAAGTAGCAGTCTACCGGTTATAAGTCTGCATACTCAATGGCGGCGTAGTCAGACGCCAGGGGCTGCTTCCGACGGTGGGAGAGATCATCGCATCTCACTGGGCAGCTACCGCCGCCTTAAGCTGGGCAGCCCCCAGCCAGTAAGGTGCTGCCCCGCCACGGTCCGTTAGCCTCACTGGGTGCGTGGGTTTTAGGTGAAAACCGACAAGCGGATCGATAACTATGCACCAGGCAACAGAAAAATGAAAACTTCCGCCCTTAAATTGGGTACGTGGAACGTAAGGACAATGACACCAGGCTTTTCTGACGACCTTCAGGAAGTAAACGATGTTCGCAAGACAGCCGTCATCGACAGAGAACTGAGCAGACTGCAGATGGACATTGTCGCCCTTCAAGAAACCAGGCTCCCAGAAACAGGATCTGTGAGGGAGAGAGACTTCACCCTGTTCTGGCAGGGCAAACCATCAGACGAGGTCAGAGAACACGGCGTGGGATTCGCAGTTAGAAACAGATTATTGGAGTCTATAACCCCACCAGTAGAAGGAAACAGAACGAATCCTCTCTCTCCGACTCCAACACATCATCGGACCAGTCAGTCTAATTAGTGCCTACGCACCAACTTTGGCATCCACAGCAGAAGCAAAAGACAAGTTTTATGACGACCTCAGTGCTGCTATAAGGAGAATTCCCGACAGAGAATTACTGTTCATCGCAGGCGATTTCAACGCCAGAGTAGGTGTCGATCACAACTCCTGGCCCACCTGCTTGGGTCAGTTCGGCACTGGGAAAATGAACGAGAATGGCCAGCGCCTGCTAGAGCTCTGCTGTCATCATGGGTTGTGCGTCAGTAACACCTTCTTCAACACGAAGCCAGCATCGAGTCTCCTGGAGACACCCTCGATCCAAACACTGGCATCAGCTCGATCTGATCCTCACCAGACGTGTCAACCTTTCCAGCATCAAGATCACTCGCAGCTACCAGAGCGCCGATTGTGACACTGACCACTCTTTGGTGTGCAGCAAAGTGAAGCTCCGCGCGAAGAGACTGCACAGTAGGAGAAAGGAGGGCCGGCCTCGCATCGACACCAGCAAAACACGCGATCAAAGAAAAGTGGAGGAGTTCGCGCGCGTGTTGGAGGATTCTCTCCCTGGCCCACCCACTGCAAATGCCCAAGACCGATGGGAACACTTCAGAGATGCTGTCTACAACGCCGCCATGTCCACCTTTGGCAAAAAGACCCAGCAAGTCAGCTGATTGGTTCGAAGCCCATTTAGAAGAAATGACACCAGTCATCGAGGCCAAGAGAAACGCCCTGACAGCATACAAAACCAATCCCAGTGAGCAGAACCTCCAGGTTCTCCGTGCTGCTCGCAGCAAAGTCCAGCAGTGTGCCAGGCAATGCGCCAACGATTATTGGCTTCAGCTCTGCTCCCAGATCCAGATCGCAGCTGACACAGGCAACATTAAGGCGATGTATGACGGCATCAAGCAGGCACTGGGCCCAACACAGAAGAAGAAAACTGCCCCCTTTGAAATCAGCTACAGGGGAGGTGATTCAGGACAGAGAACAACAGATGGAGCGCTGGGTAGAACACTACACTGAGCTATATGCAAGGGAAAATGTAGTCACAGAAGATGCCCTGAATGCCATAGAGTGCCTACCAGAACTGGAAGAGCTTGACAGAGAACCAACCATAGACGAACTCAACGAAGCCCTGGACTCTCTTGCCTCTGGCAAGGCACCAGGGAAAGACGGTATTCCTGCCGAAGTACTGAAGTGCTGTAAAGAGACACTTATCACCGAGTTGCATGAAATCCTCTGCCTCTGCTGGAGTGAAGGCGAAGTACCACAAGACATGAGGGATGCTAACGTCGTCACACTGTACAAAAACAAAGGTGACAGAAGCGATTGCAATAATTATCGTGGCATATCCCTCCTTAGTATCGTTGGGAAAGTCTTTGCACGAGTAGTACTGAAGAGGCTCCAAGTACTTGCAGAGCAAGTTTATCCTGAATCGCAGTGCGGTTTCCGTGCCAACAGATCACTATAGATATGATCTTCTCCCTTAAACAACTTCAGGAGAAATGTAGGGAGCAAAGGCAGCCACTCTTCATTGCCTTCATAGATCTCACAAAGGCTTTCGATCTGGTCAGCAGGGATGGCCTCTTCAAGATCCTCCCCAAGATGGGATGTCCACCCAAACTTCTCAGCATCATCAGATCCTTCCACGAAGACATGAAAGGCACTGTCGTCTTTGACGGCTCAACATCAGCTGCCTTCAACATACGGAGCGGAGTGAAACAGGGTTGCGTCCTGGCTCCCACCCTGTTTGGAATCTTCTTTGCTGTGATGCTGAAAAACACGCATTTGGTCCTGCAGCTGAAGGTATCTACCTCCGAACCAGGACAGACGGAAAGCTCTTCAACCTCTCCAGATTAAGAGCCAAGACTAAAGTCAAGCTGAGGTGCCTGCGTGACTTCCTCTTTGCAGACGACGCAGCAGTAACCGCCCCCACTCAGCCGAGGACCTACAGCAGCTCATGACTTGCTTCAGCGATGCCTGCCAAGACTTCGGGCTTACCATAAGCTTGAAGAAAACACAGGTCATGGGACAGGATGTTGACTCTCCCCCAGTCATCAGCATCAATGACCATGAACTGGATGTCGTCCATGACTTTGTTTATCTGGGCTCAAATATCTCAGACACCCTCTCACTTGACGCAGAGCTCAACAGGCGCATCGGCAAGGCAGCTACCACCATGACCAGACTGACAAAGAAAGCATGGAACAACAGCAAGCTGACCGAGCACACAAATCCAGATCTACAGAGCCTGCGTCGTGAGCACCCTCCTGTATGGCAGCGAGTCTTGGACTTTGCGTGCCCGACAAGAGCGAAAGCTCAATGCTTTCCATATGCGTAGCCTCCGACGCATTCTGAACATCACCTGGCAGGACAAGGTCCCAAACAACACTGTCCTGGAAAGAGCCGGATGCACCAGCATGTACACGCTGCTGAAAACAGAGACGTATGCGCTGGCTCGGCCATGTCGTGCGCATGGATGACGGACGGATCCCTAAAGACCTCCTCTATGGAGAACTTGTGCAGGGAAAACGTCCCACAGGCAGACCACAGCTGCGATTCAAAGACGTGTGCAAGAGGGACCTAAAAGCCTTGAACATTGACCAGAACAACTGGGAAGCAACAGCCCTCGAACGGTCAGCCTGGAGACAGACTGTGCAGAAAGGTCTCTCCAAGTTCGAAGAGACACTCGCTCAGCAGCACGGGGAAAGAGAATGAGAAGAAAGGCTGCAGCCCAGGCAGACAGACCAGCGTCGCCTGTCAACTAGCAGCAGTTTGAAACCAGGTGTTCACAGATTTTACACAGCCTCCATGCTCAAGGTGTTAGTCTCAGTCGACAAATTTTTTTATCTTTTTTCAAATCTTCAAAATTCCTTCAAGATTTTTGAAGCTGATCTTCAAGGCGCAAAAACAGACATCAAAGACAACAGGTGGGATATAAGTGAACTCCAACAAAACAGTGTCTTTTTACATGACAGACTAAATGAAATAGAAGAAAAACTCGAAAAAAAACTAGATGTGGCAAACGAGAAAAAGAATTTGAAATTTTTTTTTAATACATGAATCAGCAGCATGGGAAGAAGCGAATGACACTGACGAGATCGTAGCAGTACTCAATTATTTCTCTTCCGACAGATGGTGGTCAACCAGAGACATTGAAATACGTATCGTATCGGAAGACACGAAGGTGGAAACAGGCAACGTCCTTTGATCGTATGTTTCAGCCACATGAACGATAAACTCCATATTCTGAAAAACAGAGCACTCAGAGCTCGGCTCCGACAAGAGGATATCCGAGTGGCAACAGATCTCACTGTTGGCCAAAGGGAGCAGTGCCAGCGACTGAAGCAAGAAGGTAAAATACCAATATTTAGAAACGGAAGACTGTATGTAGATGGTAGGCCACACAACTTTATACCTAGGCAATCAAATGATAGCCATCCGCGGTCATTAAGAAGTGATGATGGCCCCACCAGCTACAAGAGACATGGCCCCTGCAACCAAAATGGAAACATGGAAGAACTCTCGCTCGTGTTTCCCCTGATCAGCAGCAGGGGAGGGGGAGTTTTCCGTATGTTCCCCCAGACCAACTACGGCAGAAAAGGAAATCTTCTCCACTTGTCCCATCAGATCAGCAGCAACAGGTTTTCGAACACTTCCCTTTTCTAGACTCCGTGCACTGGCCACCACTTTTGAACCGGCAAAATATGGCACATCGCGCGACAACCCCTCGCCTACAGGTTTGGCTTTCCCCTTTACCCGATAGTCCTCTGACCACTCCACAGGAATTCAATGCTCTTCCCACACCTCACAGGTCACCAAATTGTCAGAGAGCAGAACTGCGACAGAGAGGGGTACAAAAGGGAATCAAGGAAACACACAAAGAAAGACAGCGAGAAGAGGATCAACAACACAACAAACAATGCCATTGGGAAAAAACAGCAAAAACAGCTAGACCAGCAACGGCAACAACACCAAGAACAACTCCAGCAACAGCAGCATGAACTGCTCCTAAAGAGTCAGCAACAGGGGCAAGAAGAACAAAAGCTTCAGTCAAGAAACGTTCAACAGCAAGAACAGGAACAGGAAAAGCTAAAGAATCAACAGCAAGAGAACGAACAGCTGCGAGAAAAAACGACAAAAACAGCAACACCAAGAACAGCTGCAAGGAAAACAACAACAACCAAAACAGCTGCAAGATGAGCAACATCAGCAAGATCAGCTGCAAGAAGAGGAGCTGCAACTGCAAGAGGAAGAAGAATGGCAGCAAAAAAAAGCAGCAAGAGTCGCATCAGCAGCAAGGAACAGGACAGCAACAGGAAAAAAGTCAGAACAACAGCGGCAGTTAGAACCGCAACAACATCAACGTTTGCTGGACCAATCTGAAGACAAGCAACCTGTGGAACAGCATGAAAATAATCCCAATAACCCAGCCTGCCCTCAACTAGTGCACACAGGTCTAGGGGAAGAGGGCACTACCGACTCTGACCCTAAGCCTGTGTCTCGACAGTCACGCCCCAGAACTAGACAGGTGCCAGACTTCAGGACTACCGAGCATGAAGAGGAAAGGCGTGCCTTACGCTCCCGGACATGCCGGCAACGTGCCATGAGTCAGACGAACATTGTGGATGCCTTCCGCAGTGCGCGAACGAACAGTGTCTGTAGCAGTGATGGGAGTATGCCGAGACAGCCTTTACCCCGAGGAGAAGCAACAGCAAACACTGGTGAGAAATAGGATAGAGGCCGGGCACAAATTACAAGTGATTGCGGAGCACGATTCCTGACATTGACCACTCCCCACGTCAGTTTCAACAAAATTTACATAAAAAAAAAACATTTCCAGTCAGCATTCTTAATTACAATGTATGTGGATTGCAATCAAAATTAACTGATAACGAGTTTGTCGATTTTATTCAAAAGTACGATTTTGTTTGTCTGACAGAAAAATTTATGGACAATGAAATTAACATGAGTATTTTTCAAGATTTTCATATTTACTCTTCAAAAGCTAAGAAACTATCAAGATATGGAAGGTGTTCTGGGGGTGTAATGGTTTTGGTTAAAAAAAATGTTTTTCCGATTTTGTACAAAGAATAGAAATTGATATCAATAATGTTCTAACTTTGAAAATATCAAAAGAATTTTTAAGAACAGATAAGGATGTTTTTCTTTATTGCAGCCTATATTCCACCTTACGATTCCCCCTTTTGGAAATCAGAATCTAATGGATATGGTATCGAGGTGTTAGAAAAATGCATGCTTGATCTTCATGAATCCTACGACGACTTTTATGCCTTGATTTTTGGCGATTTAAATTTCTCGCACAGCCAACAAAAATCTCGATTTTAGTCTGTCTGATGATGGTGATTATTTGGAGGAAACAAAGAAAAATTGTCAAAAGGAATTCACAGGATGTTGGAGTGAACCAGTTCGGTGAACAGCTTCTTGACTTTTGCAATATTTTTGACTGTTGCATTTTGAACGGACTTGTTGAACATGGTTTTGATGACAGTTGTAGCTTCATATCCGATTTTGGGTCCAGCCTGGTGGATTATTTGTGTTGCATCTTTTGAACTGCTTTATCAATTTGAATGGAGATATTTAACGGTGAAAGATAGGGTGGATTCGGACCACTTACCAGTTACCTTGTCAATTTTGTTGGAATCTGATAGAAGGGTCATTAGCAATACAACTGATAGTAGTAAGACGAATAATGTGAATAAAGTTTTGTGGGATAAAGCGAAAGAATCTGACTTTAGAACAAATTTTAACAGTGAAGATAACATAATTAAATTAGAAAATGCTGCTCTCAGTATTGGAACTGGACGTTGATCACGCCTTGGAAATGTTTAATGATTGTTTGAAGTGTGCCCGCACATTGTATGGTTAAAAAAAAAAATATCTCGCCCAAGAAGAAAAAGAGCGCATGGTATGACCAAGAATGTCAAGATGCTAAAGTTAAATGTATAAAGATGTTAAAGATTTTTAGGAAAAGCAAGAGGAATAAGAAAAAGACGCTTGAAAAGGACAGACTTGAGTACACTTTAAGTAGAAAGGAATATAAAAAAAAAAAACTGCTTAGGAAGAAAAGGCGGGAATTTCGCAGAAGCACAGCCGAATCCTTGGCAGCTAATGCGCACAAGTCAGCTGAGTTTTGGAAAGAATTAAAGACGTTAGGTGGAGTGTGAGTGCACGAAAGGGTTTGAGTGATAGAATTGGAGTGGATGACTGGTTTAATCACTTTCAAGGAGTTTTTAATGAGGGTGGCAGAATACTCACTTGTAACAACGATTTAGAGGGAAACGGAAGCAATGTTACTAATGATTTGGGCAATGAAAGGGCTGATAGCTTAAACAAAGAAATCACAGAAGAAGAAGTAAAAGAGGGCAATAAGGAAATTAAATAATGGGAAAGCAGGGGGTTTAGATGGTGTTGTTCCCAGAGATGTTGAAAGCAGGAGGAGAGAGGTTGTTAAGTTCCTAACAAAGCTTTTCAATAAAGTGTTTGACTCTGGGATCTACCCTCGGGAATGGTGTAAAGCTATAGTTGTTCCAATTTTCAAAAAAGGTGATGTTGACCAACCAGACAACTATAGAGGGATATCATTGATTAATGTTTCTTGTAAATGCTATACATCCATTCTGAATACAAGATTAATTTCTTGGCTAGAAGATAATGATATAATAGTTGAAAACCAGGCTGGGTTTCGAAAAGATTATTCAACAGTAGACCAGATATTTAATCTCTATGCTATTGTCAGAAATATTTAATAAGAAAAGACAGAAAAATTTATGTTGCTTTTATCGACTTTAAAAAAGCATTTGACTCTGTTAACCATGCAAAGTTATTGAACGTAGTTTACAATGAGGGTATAAGAGGAAAATTTTTTGGTGCCTTGAAAAGCATGTATGATTCCTTAATTTCTTGTGTGCGTGTGAACAGTGAATTTTCAGATTTCTTTCCATGTCCATCAGGTGTACGACAAGGCTGTGTCATGAATCCCACATTGTTTCTCTATTTATTAATCAACTGGCAAATCACATTAATAACACTGGCGTCCATGGTGTTCAATTGTTACCTACTCTGATTGAACTGTTCATTTTGCTATTCGCAGATGATGTAGCTCTGTTATCAACGTCACCAGGAGGCTTACAAGCTCAATTAGACTCTTTAAAAAGCTGTTGTGATAAACTGAAATTATCTGTCAACAAAGATAAGACTAAGATCATGGTATTCAGGAAAGGTGGATATTTAGGACCAAGAGAAAAGTGGTTTTTTTTCAGGGTAAAGAACTAGAAATTGTTAATATGTATTGTTATTTAGTTTTTCTTTCACAACAATGTTAAGTTTAGGACGTGGTACAAACCATTTAGCTGCTAAAGGGAAAAAGGCTGTATATTGGCTTTGTCAGGCTTTTAAAAAATGTAAAGAAATGCCACCAAAGATATATCTTAAAATTTTTATGCTAAAGTACAGCCAATATTATTGTATTCATCAGAAATTTGGGGTATAAGAAGTTAGAAAGTATAGAGAAAGTGCATTTATTAGCCTGCAAAAGTTACTTAGGTTTGCCCTTAAAGACCCCAAATAAATGGTTTATAGTGAGCTTGGTAGATATCCCTTGTTTGTAAACTCACAAATTAGATGTATTAAATACTGGTTTAAATTGTTACAAATGGCACAAAGCCGATTACCCAAACAGGCATATATAATGATGCTATCGATGGATAACGATAATAAAAGTGTTGGGCAACCGAGGTAAGAGAAATGCTTTCTAAGGCGGGTTTTTATGAAGTGTGGTTAAACCAAGGTGTTAAGAACATTAATGCATTTTTGAAAACATTCAAGCAGCGTCTGTTAGTTATGTTTTTCCAAGAGTGGTCTGGCACAGTCAGAGACAGAGAAAGATATAGCTTGTGTTTAGGCTGGTTAAAGATAATTTGAATATCAGTACATATTTAAATGAAATCGATATCTTTTGTTTTCGTGTGTGGCATTAACGCAGATTAGATGTGGGGTGCTACCAATAAACAACAGCATGAATAGATACGGAAATGATGCTGCACAGTCTCACTGCCCATATTGTAAATATATGTAGAAGATGAAAAACACCTTTGTATGTTTGCCCGTTGTACTCGGAATGAGAAATAGATTTTTTGCCAATGGAATTAATGTTTCAGTTGAAAGATTGTTAGCTGGAGAATCTAAACACTTGTCCATTGTGGTCTCAAAGTTCATATTCCACGCTGTTAGGCAGAACAGAAATTTTTAGAAAGTAATTTATACAACTCAGTTTTGCAAAATGTGTGATGTGTTTTCTATAGCAAACATGTACTTACTATAGGTAGTTTGTCGACAGTGTTTATGTCAAGGTCTAATGGATGTAATGCTGTACTCATTGATGTATGAAAGCTCCTACCCCAGCCCAATCCCATTCACCCCACTCCCACTCCCCCCCCCTCCCCATTCCTTCATGTTTATGTGCCCATGACCTAAAAAACATTAAACCATTTCATTTCATTCTCTCTCTCTCTCTCTCTCTCTCTCTCTCTCTCTCTCTCTCTCTCTCTCTCTCTCTCTCTCTCTCTCTCTCTCTCTTAAAGCCTTAAAGTACAAGTTATGGCGCTAAGCTGTGCTTGAGATTATTGTCAAACTAAAATTCAGACTTGAGAGAATGCGAGCACTCTCATTGCCTACGAATCTTTCTACCCCAGCTTCTTCATTCAATTCACACAACCAGCCGGAGCACTGCTGTAAACATTCTCACGCAGTGAAAACAGAATTTCCGTATGAGAAGAAGACAACGATTTTAAATTGCCACAGCATTAACCGGCTTTCCTGCCCTCTAAGCCAAAGGTCTGGAGCGATGTCATCTTGGAGGGTCAATGTCCTCATTTCTGTCTTTCATTTTTTTTTTTTTTCCCATGACCAACCTCCCTCCCCCCACCCCCACAGACCCTCACCCTCTGTTCTTCCCTCCCCTTCCCCCCCATTCCTTTTGTCTGTATCCATCTCCTCCCCTTCTTGATGGCGCCGAGTCTAGACGTAGCTTTGGTCTGGACACCCGCTCATTGTGTGGCGTGAGATAATCCATCTTGCAGATATACATTGTCCAATGGGGGTGATCTCCCCTCTCATCTCATCTCATCTCTGTCTGTCTGTCCGTCTGTCCGTCTGTTCTGTCTGTCTGTCTGTCTGTCTGTCTGTCTCTCTCTCTCTCTCTCTCTCTCTCTCTCTACCCACACACACACACACACACATGCACACATGCACACATGCCCCCCCTCCCCCCACCCCCACACACACCCGACTAACCTTACGCTCTGGCTCTAACACTTGAGCTTGCAAGTTCTCGGTAGTGTTGTTGTTGTAGTGCAGGCTATTGCTATTTTTCTGCGGCTGTCGACCGAATTCTTTCACATCACTAAACTTGGTCAGTAGACGGGTCAGAACGATGGTAATTATTAGCAGTACTTGGTTGTTGTTGTTGTTGTTGTTGTTGTTGTTGTTGTTGTCAGGACGTGAATAGTACTTATGATAACGATGAATTGTACCTGCTAGTTGGACGGAGACTAACAATGATGATATCGGTGAAACAGAACTTGTTTGTCAGTGCATAAATAGTGTTGATCATACTGAAGAGCACCTGTCAGCCAGAGGCTGGACTGATTACAATGATGATTAACAGCACGTGTGTGATGATGATGATGATGATGATGATGATGATGATGATGACGATGATGATGATGATGATGGTGATGGTGAATAGCGATTGTTAGAGAATGAGTTGGTAACAGTTCTGACGAAAAGCACTGGTTCGGCGTAGGTTGCAATGATGAAAATGTGCAGCGCATGTTAGACAAAGGCTAAATGATAATGATAATTACGAATAGCATTGTTAGTCAGATGGTGAATGATGATGATGATGATGATGATGATGATGATGATGATGATAAAAATAATAATAACAATGAATACAGTTATGATGACGATAATCATCATCATCATCATCATCATCATCATTATCATCACCATCATCATCATGATAACGAAAAACACTTGTTATTTAGAAGGTTAATGATAATTATACTTTTAAACATTTGTCAGTCAAAAGGCGAATAATTATATTAATGAACAGCATACATTAATCAGAGAGCGGATAATAATGATAAGAATGAACAGCGCTTGTTAGTTAGAGGGTGAATGATACTGATGCTAATGAACAGCTTTTGTTTGTCACAGGGTAAGTGATAATGATGGCAACGCGAAGAGCCCTTGTTAATCAGAAAGTGCATCCATGATGAATAACGTTTATCGCTGAATAATGACGATGAATCACTGGATAACAATGATGATAATGAACAGAGTTTGTTTGGTAGAGGGTAAATGATAATAATGATGATAATGAACAGCGCTTGTAGTCAGAGCCTGATAACAATAAGCAGCTATTGTTCATCACAGAGTGATCGATTACAACGACAGGGAACGGCTCTGCTCAGTAGCCTGGCTTCTGAAAATCTGACCATTGTAATTATCACTGTTTTCTTGCAGAACATCACTGCATTTGAGACGTATGATATCCCATACAATAAAAACCAAATGGTCTTCATGGTATAGACATTTGTTAATTTCCAGACAGTGTCGCAGTCTGTGTGAGCACACACTTTTTTGTGGTTAACTTAAGGCTTTACATAAGAATTATTTTCCTGCCAAGAGTACTCTTACACACACACACACACACACACACACACACACACACACACACACACACACACACACAGATTAAAAGATTTGATCCTGTGACCCCTTTTAGGGCATGGAGGACTTGAAACAAATCAAACAAATATAAATGAAACAAATTAGACATCCAAATTTCCCCTATAGTTAACGCACTGAATGTAATGTTACAGAATTTTACTAAGTTTTAAAAACTTTGCTAAGTTTAGCAACACTTTCTTACCACCACACAGCAAATGTTCTAGGTTGTTACATTTCACTACAAAATGAAATTCATCACCAAGGTCGTTCTGGTCGCAGTATTCCAAATCGCTTGCTTAATTCTATCATGAGTTTATGATTGCCACAGCAAAACCGAATCAATGGATATATATATAAACATCAGGTAACATTTCAATAGTTTTTTTCACGGCAAAAAATAAATACTTATTACTAGATTCTAAAGCATCATTCCACGCACGTATCTAAATGTCTGCTAATGAATTATGAACATTTCTACAGAGACTACACACACACACACACACACACACACACACACACACACACACACACCTCTATCTATATACACATATATACATATATATATATATATAATTGTGTTGCTAACCAACAATAATTTTTAAAAAGTGCTCAACCGGGTTGGGAGCGGCATCTGTTAAAACTTTGATTAAATATATATATATATATATATATATATATATATATATATATATATATATATATACACACACACCTTGTGACGTGTTTGAAAGGAAATACACACGAAGCCAAAAGATACGGTTGTATTTCAGGCTTTCAGACGGATCATCTCTGAAACAGCAGGATCGAGCGGACAGTGGCCTCAACATTGATGGCTGTCTGAAAGTCTGGGCTCTCTGCTGGGTTTTCCCAAGGAGTTGGTTCTGTCTGTCTATGAACTTATTGTGTAAAATGTGACTTATACCAAACTGGCTATACTCCTACTCGTATTAGTGATGACTTGTTTGGTGAAATGGTCGGGCAGAGAGAGAGAGAGAGAGAGAGAGAGAGAGAGAGAGAAAGAGAGAGAGAGAGAGAGAGAGAGAGAGAGAGAGAGAGAGAGACAGAGAGAAGAGGAAGGGACGACGTAGAGAGGTGGTGGAGAAGAGACTAAAGTGAAGAAAGCGAGAGTGAGGGAGGAAGAGAGAGAGAGAGAGAGAGAGAGAGAGAGAGAAGAGAGAGAGGGAGAAGACAGACAGACACAGACAGACAGATAGAGATAGACAGAGACAGAGAGATAGAGTCACAGTCTCAAAGCTGGCTTAGTTTACCAATGTCTCTATCTTCGTTCGTTTGTTTAATTGTTAGCTTTTTTGTTTTTATTTGTTTGTTTGTTCGTCTTTTTTTTGTTAATGTTGTTTCCCTTTGTTTAATTTTGGGCCCGACATATTGATGGTGTAGTTGGTAACTGCCACCACGAGTTCTCTCCACGTTTCTCCTCTATAACGCCATCTTTATACAAGATTTCCGCCATTTGGCGAATTCATCAGTCAATCAGGATGATCCTCTCCTTCTCCGCCTCCTTCTGCATTTCATGGGCGTCGAGCTGACTTAGCGATAGAGCACTGATTTTGTAGTCAGATGTTACTAGTTCAAATCCGGCTATCGCCGAACATCAATAGTGATAATGTCGCCACCCAAACGCGTTGCCGTTCTGAAGCAGTCTGTAGTATTCTGGAAATGCCTTCCTGTTCACCACTCTTTGAGGGTAGTAATCTGTCCTCGCCACTTTACCTTTGATGTCCCAGGGGCAGTCTACTTCTCAGGAGTTCGCCGTGCCTTGGGCACGTCATGACGGAAAGCGGAGCCCATCCTTCTACTTCAACCACGATAACCGTCCCTGACATGAAGCAGGCAGCCTACCCGTTTACTGCAGTCTGAACAGAGAGGGTTTTCAAGCCACCCCAAAATCCGACCCCTGGGAGTGGGTTCGAATCCATGACCATCAGCTCTGCAGGCCAACGTCCTAACCACATGACAACGGCGAACGACTAACCTGAATTTAACTAAAGCTAGTTGGCACTCTAAACAGAGCAGAAGCTTACCTGCATGGGCAAAGGTATTTTTGCACTACAAATTGAGCAGAAGCTAAATTGCATGGGCAAAGGTATTTGGCACTATAAACTGAGCAGAAGCTAAACTGCATGGGCAAAGGTATTTGGCACTATAAACTGAGCAGAGACTGAACTGGACGGGTACACGGGAGAGCGCAGACTTCCGTCAAAGTCGAACAGATCCCCGATTCGTCCTTAAAACCTGAATCTGTCCCAAGACTTCCAAGTTTCATTCTGGGCCACCTTCCATTTGCCCCCACCAGGTATTGTTCAAACCAACCCAGTAGTTTTTAGCATTATGTTGTCGAAAGAAAAAAAACCAATAGAAGTGGTTGAAAGCAGAACAACTTCTGAGTTGGCAGCGCGCCAGGCTAGTAATCCTGGTGATCCTGGGGTTGGTGGATTCGAATCTCCACCGGGCCTTTTCAGTACAGGGGCATTTCTCCCTCTGAGTTTACATTGATTCTGATTCCGTTTCCCCGAAAGTCCTTCGAATGAATCTAGAAACCAATGTTCCGTGCGTAAAAGCACTCGTATCTGGCACACAGGTTAATCCCATCATTAACTTTAGAAGCAAGACTGGTCTGGCCGTTGGTATGAATGAGTCGTCTATATATAATGTGCATCCTCCGTGAAAATGGAAGGAGTGAGTGAGAAACTGAGTGACCGGCATTCAACTAGATGATACGGGAAAAAAATGGTCAGCGCCAGCAGCACGCTCTTTCCTCGACTTTTATAGATTGGCAGCCCGATGTATACCTGAAAGGGTGGATTGCACAGCACTCTGGGCTTGGTCTTTAACCCAGGACAGGCTCCTCAGAAGTACTTTCAATAACTGACAACGACATGCATTCAACAAAACAAAACTGGCCCCCGACCAGTTGAAACTGGTATGAGTTGAACCGGACAAATCCAAAACTTAACCTGAATTAAACAAAACGAGCAAATTCAGATCAAACACAACAATCTCAAATGAAAATCGGACCGAACCACACAAATCGAACATGTCACGAAAGAAGAAGTGTCCGAGAGATCAAACACAACAATCTCAAATGAAAATCGGACCGAACCACACAAATCGAACATGTCACGAAAGAAGAAGTGTGTCCGAGAGATCAAACACAACAATCTCAAATCAAAATCGGACCGAACCACACAAATCGAACATGTCACGAAAGGAGAAGTGTCCGAGAAAGGACAAACATCACCAGACTTCCAACCCACGCCAATGACTCATAGCAGGCCGATATAGCATAGGTGATTTCTCTCAACAACTGGCCACACTCACTATCTCCCTACTTGAACTTCCAGTCTAGTGTTCAGGGAGTCGGCCAGTTTACGTCTTCTCTCTCTGCACGAGACAAAGGCCCTGATTCCCCTGATCCCTCCCACCTCTTTTGTTTGCTCTCTTCACCTCTGCCACCGCTCAGGTTATCTCCGCCGAGCCAAGTGTGTTGACCGGGAGCGTGCGACGTATTGGGGTAGAAAATGAATTGTTGGGGTGAGACTGCGGTGATAAGACATGTCTTCGTGGCCCTCGACACGTCGGTGAGGGGAATGACCATGACAGGGACAGGGTTGTAGTAAGAGACCGAGGAATGAAGGGTGTGGCGGCGGCTTTCCAACACAATATGTCGCAACACCGCACTTTGACAGAAAATGTATCACTTGTGTGGGGGCGGCCAAGTGGTATGACACAAATCACGTCAGAAGGAGGGCTAGAGTAATATGATATCTATCATGTCATAAGGCGGCAAGGGGGGGGGGGGGGGGGGGGGGGGGGGGGGGGGGGGGGGGGGGGGTATGGGGGGGGGGGGGCATACCTCAGGGGCAGGGTAAGCGGTATGTCACAAATTATGTCATACGACGGGAACGTTCCATAAAATCTCAGCTGTGTTCAACCGGATTGTTCGTGTAGAGCACGGAGCACCTAAAACTGGTTTATTTGCACCCCCCCCCCCCCCCCCCAATCCCCTACTCTCCCTCCCCGTCACAAATATTTCCGAACATCGTCTGTTGATCAAACATCCATAGAAATAATCATATGTTCAATATGTCTGTGCATTCGAGCTTCCTTACACACCGTCACTTAGCCTTGAAAATATCTGTTTTGAAAAAAGTAATAATACCAGTAATACCAACATTACAGTCGCCACCATCACCGGCACAATCATAATCATGTCTTTTCACACACACACACACACACACACACACACACACACACACATACACACACACACACACACACACACACACACCATATCTCTCTCTCTCTCTCTCTCTCTCTCTCTCTCTCTCTCTCTGTGGTCCACTGTGACGATGTCGCTCTTTCCCTCCTCTCACTCTTTCACATGTGTGTGCGTGTGCGTGCGTGCACGCACGTGTGTGTGTGTGTGTGTGTGTGTGTGTGTGTGTGTGTGTGTGTGTGTGTGTGTGCGCCTGCGATGTGTTCGCGTAAGGGTGTGCGTGTTTACGTGTGTGTCCGTGTTTACGTGTGTGTGCGCGCGCACGAGCATGTGTGTGTGTGTGTGTGTGTGTGTGTGTGTGTGTGTGTGTGTGGTATTGAAGCCGGCAGAATGAAGACAAAATGCGTGGAGAATTATGTTTTCTCCTTCTTTGTCGCTTCGCTAAGCCTTCACTCCATTCTGGATGGGACTTTGCTATGGCATTTTTGTAAGTCAGCATGCTGATTTGCATCAAACAAACAAACGAGATATACCGGAAATATATCACTTTCTTTAGTGATTTTAGCTAACTTTGGTTAGCTGACTTCGGGCTTTACTTTGTTTGCCCAAATCATATCACGTTGCTGGAGTTGCTCCCGCAATTTGACAGGATTGTGCCGTCCCCCAAATGCCGCCCCCACGATATGACATACCTTGTGTCGAAATGGGGTGTTGATTCATGGTAGGTTGGAACAGTCGCGAAGCAAACAAAAGAGAGGCAGGCGAAATGACCGTGATGGCAGAGACCAAGGAATGACGCGGACCGTGAACAAAAAGAAGGAGAGGGGGGGTGTCTGCATTGCTGGACACGTACAAATGAACCAGCACCCAACAACCGCCGCCCATCGTGACAGAACGGAAGCCTTGCACTGTCACGTCACAGGCTCACTTCAGGAGCCCGATCATGGTGAGCCGTCATCATACACCGCCACCTCTGCAACGGAAGTTCAAGGACTCGTTAAGTGGGTTTGGTTGTCCGTCCGGTTATCCGTCATTGGCGTCCGTTGTCGGCGGACATGAGGAGGGAGGGAGGGGTGGGTGGGGGGGGGGAAGGCTCCGGTGTCATGTGCATCCAACCTTGGGTTTGAACTCCTGAGAACATCGACTTTATTGCCGCCTTACCGCATTCAATCGTAACGTCTTCATAACAGCTCCAGAAGCCCGTGTTTAGGCCGAGATGATGAATTGATTTCAGCGTTCCGCAAATGTGTAGAGCTTTTTTTTTTTTTTTTTTAGTTTGTTGATACTTTGAGGTCTATGTTACGTGGGAGCAACAAACATTTCCTGCCAAAATGAGCGTGTAACATGGTATTTCTTCTGTTTCCCGTTGGACGTACTTTTGAAAGATTTTTCGAAGCTATTTCACACGTGAAGTCATTTTACAATATGCTCTAATTTGACAAAATGCATCAATTTAGGCTACTTTTTTTTTTTCAGATCGTTGGCGAACCAGATATTCAAAATTTAATGGAATATAGTCTATTTCTAACTGTTCCGTGTAATGAGCTACACTTTTTTTTTCCTGTTTCCCAACCAAATTGAACTCGTTTTACCAAAAAAAAAAAAAAAAAAAAAAAGTGAAGACATGATGTGACCCGTTGTCAACTTTAAAAAGAACTGCAAGACAGGTAGGTTTCATAAGATTTTCGAGAGAGAGAGAGAGAGAGAGAGAGAGAGAGAGAGAGAGAGAGAGAGAGAAAGAAGAATGTGTGTGTGTGTGTGTGTGTGTGTGTGTGTGTGTGTGTGTGTGTGTGTGTGTGTGTGCGCGCGCGCGCGCGCTTACAACACATTCAAACTCGCTTTTTTGTAGTGTACACTTTTGTTCTTAATTCATTCTAGAGTGTCAAGAATTGTTTTTCTATAAATACGCAGACGTTTACATACTCTCCTAACTTGCTTGGATTTTTTCTCTGTTTCTTTTTTAACTGAAGCATACATTTTCATGTTTATATTCTTTCATTTTCGATTGATTCTTCATATTTATGCCAGTCAGTGTTAAACTTTTTCATGTTAAAGTTAACACAAACGATGTACTTTTCCATTTCAAACCTGTCTTTTAATAATTTAATGAACACATTTATATGAGGAAATTCATTTTATGATTTACATTTGTAAATATAGAATTTTGCAAAACAGAGGGATAGGGTTTAACACTCTGTCAGATTTAAAATCTGTGTCGTGTCCAAACAGTATTATTGTTTCATTTAAAAAGAAAGAGGTTATATGCAGACATTCATCTTTAATTACTTTTTCTAATTGTTCCCCAAAAGCATCCACGTGCGCACATCTCCAGAACATATGCTCTACACTATCTTTTACTTGCTGGCAAAATGTACATTTGTTATCAGGTTTAATACCTATTCACATCAAAACTACATTTTGTTTGTAGGATTCTATGTATCAATCTCATCTGAAACCATTTCAACTTTGTGTTTTGAATTCCTTGTATCAATTTAAAAGTTTTTTGCCAGTTGATTTATGCATTCAATGTATAAATCCATTTATGGCAGCATTTTGGACATGAACGGTCGTCTACGAGGATATCATAATATAATCGTGCTCCCTTTTCACACCGAATTTAAGATTCGTGCAGTTTTGGAATCTTTAGATCTTTCGTTACTTTCCACACGATTATTCAGTGTGTTAACAAAGATTTTTTCTACTTTTTATGAGTGCTGCTGCGTAATTTGGAAAGCTGGTCCGTATGTTGTCAAGTCAAGTCAAGTCAATCCCCTGACCGCTGGGGTCGTTGGGGGGGGGACGTGATGAGGCAGCCGCCGTTTCTCTCCCAGCCGGCAGGCTCTTCTGTTGGTGGCTGTCTTGAGGAGAGCTGGCATGGTCATTTTAGTCCAGTCCTTTATATTGTCGGACCAGCTCTTTCTCTGCCGTCCTCGTCTGCGCCCACCGTCAACGGTACCTTGAAGGATGGTTTTGGAGACGGTGTTATGATGAATGATGTGGCCAAACCATGCCATCTTCCGTCGTTTGACGGTTGCCAGAAGTGGTTCGTGGGGCCCAACAAGGTTAGTGATCAGGTTCCGCACATAATCATTGGTCTTGTGTTCTTTGTATGAGATGCGGAGTAGTTTCCTCAGGCACCTGGTCTCAAACGCCTGGATTCTTCTTTCTGTTTCGGCCATCAGTGTCCATGTCTCGCAACCATATAAGAGGATCGAGACCACTAGTGACTTGTAGAGCCGGAATTTTGTGTGGAATTTGATGTTGTTCTTCCACTCTCTGTTCAGTCTGGCCATCACTGCTGATGCGGAGTTGATCCTGATTCGGATTTCTGCTGTGCAGGTGCCATCTTTGGACAGGGTTGCTCCCAAGTACCTGAAGCTGGTCACTTCTTCCAGGGGCTCACCATTCATGGTTATGTTAGCACTGCTGTTAGTCGTGCTGTTGACCATGACCTTTGATTTCTCTGTACTGACCTCCATGCCGTAGGCACTTGCTCTTGTGACAAGTCTGTTTGTGAGATTCTGTAGCTCGGTGTTGCTGCCCCCCATGAGGTCGATATCGTCTGCGAAAAGAAGGTTTGCAGACCGGCCCGCCCGCCAGTGCTGATGGAGGTGTGGTGTTCCTCGAGTGTCTCTTGCATGATTCTCCCCAGAAAGATGTTGAAAAGGACTGGAGATAGTAGGCACCCTTGCCTGACTCCGACTGTGGTCGGGAAGAACTGGCCCTGCTGGCTATTGAGAAGTACTGTGCTGCTGGAGTGTTCGTAGAGGGCCTGGATGACTTGGACGAGCCTCTCTTCAATGTTGAAGTCTCTGAGAACCGGCCATAGGTCTTGTGCCACACCCGGTCGAATGACTTCTTAAAGTCAATGAAGTTGTGGAAGAGGTCGTTTTGATGTTGTAGATGCTTTTCAATCAGGACTCGGCATTGAAAATTTGTTCCACACAGTGCTCCGCCCTCTTCTAAAACCTGCTTGTTCTTCTGATAGCAGTTCCTCAGCCTTGGATTTCAGTCGGTTGAGGATGATGCGAAGCATGACTTTGCTGGGGTGGCTGATCAGACTTACAGTCCCCTGTGTTGTACTTGTTGATAAATCAGCATATGTCAATTAACTGCCGTCGTCTTTGCACAAATCTCCAATATTACATGCATTCTCATTAATCCAGTCATTCTCATTTTATGAAATGCTATTTATATTTATTCTGTCATTGAAAAATAGTGGCTCTCTTAGAGTTTCAGACGAGTTTGAGGGTTTTACTTTATTGGAAAATATTTTAGAAGCTTGATACGTGTCCTTCCAAAACAGGCTTTTCTCGTCCCGAGTGAACATGTATGTCGGTCCAAATTTTTTCTAGGTTTGTGCGTTCGGGTATTAAAAAAGTTACAATCCCTTTCTATTTATGATTTGTTATCCTTAACTTCCTTATCCTTCTTCTTTATTTAGAGGCTTGCATGCAACAGTTTTAAATCTCTGGAAGTCCAATTCCTCCCTTACCTATTGTTTTCCATATAACCTTTCCATTAATTCTGCCTTGTTTATTGTTCCATACGAACTTTAGACAAAGGAGACGCAATGCCTCCAAGATTCGTCTGGTAGATTCGGTTGAGGAGTTTCATAGAACACGATTTAGGATAGTATTAAAGATTTTAAAATTGCAATTCTTCCTAGTGGCGTTAGAATTCTTTTGACCCAAACTCTGTATAACTGTTGTATTTCTGAGAACATTTCAGTACAATCCATATCTGTGCAGTCTGTGAGCTCCACTGTGAGCCCATATTCCGAATTTCTTGAATTTCGGAGGATTCCACTCCATCCTGACATGTGACATTATTATATTTCTTTGTTGACTTTCTTTCCCGTCTTAGCCAAGTAGCAGATGTCTTCACACAATTCATATTCAAACCTGACATAATTCCAAATTTATCCATGATTTTCATAGTTTCTTCAAAAGATCAAAGATCTCCGCTTTGTAAAATTTATGTGTCGTCACCAAATGGCGCAATCTTATGTTCGGTAGTTTCTACATATATTCCCTTGATATTTTTGTTTTGCTTGATCATGTTTGCTAGAATTTCCACACATAACACGAATGAATATGGCGAGAGATAGGATCGCCCTATCTACAACCCATATTGATTTTAAATCAGTCTGACGTTTGTCCATTTATCATTACAATTGCCTTATGTTTCTATACAACTTTTCTATCCAGTTACACATATTATCTCCAAATCCAAAGGCGTTTAGTACTTTGAAATCAAACTCGATTTCTTGTAGCCTAACGTAAATGTTACATGGAACATTCTCTCATAACAACTATGCCTTGTGTCTTATAGCAGAATTAATGCATTGCGCGTGTCGCATCACCATAAGGTAGGTCTGCTTGCTATCTGTGTGTGTGTGTGTGTGTGTGTGTGTGTGTGTGTGTGTGTGTGTGCGTGCATGCGTGCGTGCGTGCGTGCGTGCGTGCGCGCGCGCGCGTGCGTGCGTGTGTGTGTCTGTCTGTGTGTGTGTCTGGGCGTGCGGGCGCGCTCGCGCGGTTGTTGCTGTTGTTGTTGTTGATTCCTTGTTTGAAAATGTTTGTGTTAGGTTGTATTACAGTTTTTTTTGTTTTTGTTTTTTTTTGTTTTTTTTCTATTTAGTATTGCCGACACCCCTCCCCTCTCCCTCCCCCCGCCCCC
>JADBJO010020994.1:27500-30348 GCA_016801955.1 Conus betulinus | reverse complement strand
TTTGTTTCTAGAGTTAACCAATGAAATTGTGACGAGCGTATGCGAATGGCATTTGGTCAGCTTCTACAACATTCTCGAACCCTCGGTAATGCACTCGCAACTTACGGATACCTGGTGAACTCCCAACATAATCTTGAATATTCCGATCGCATTATCATTCGATCCAGAAACAATACTGAACAGTCAGGCATACGTTCACTTTTCAAATGTTTAAGTAAATCATCGATAGCACGACACTGACCGAAAATAAGAAGATATAAAGGCGGTAAGGAAAAGGAAGCTTGCAACTCGCCATTGTTGCTACGACGTCTTTCGCAAAAGTTCCATCTCTCTTGCCTCCCTTTTAAATTGTAACAGACACCTCAGAAGAAACTGGACGCCAGTCTCATTGTCAAATGTTATATGTAAATCAGAGTCAGCATGCTTTGCCAGCAACTAACAAATCTGTTGCTTAGTCATGTAAATGAAGATCAAACAGGTTTTGTTATAACAGATAACAGGACAGGATGTTCAGCTGATTTACAATACAATGATTAGAAGTACATAACCTACCAATGCTTCTATTAAAAATTGGTTTCGAATAAGCGCTTGTTTTGGTGGACTTGGATGATGTGTCGACATACGTGAAATGAAAATGTGCAGCGGCGATGAATTCCATGTAGATGGTGATAGAAATCGCTTGAGACGTGTGTAAACTCACTGGAATACTTTGGTCGTATGCCAGGTTTGTATTTAAATATTGGGAAATCTAATATCATTGGACCACGTAGGTTCCAAGTGATACCTGCTGATTTTGTTTTTTAAAGCATGCCTTTGGCATGTAAAATTATGTCTTGAATTTCTTGAGATAAGAAATGTTCCTAGCTGACTGCTCAGTGACAGACTGCTGAAGAATTCCCATTAACCAGGAGAGAGAGAGAGAGAGAGAGAGAGAGAGAGAGAGAGAATGACAATGACAAAGAATTATTGGCAATATCTCTTCTGGCTCTAATGCCAAGGAAGGTCAAGTCGTTGGCCACCCGTACACCTTGCCCTTCAAGCTGACTCCGGAATTCTTTATTCTTCAGGATCTCCAACTTGTCCCTCCCAACTACACACTTTGACGATCATGGGTTTGGGTCACCCTGGCTGATTTTTATGTGCTCTGATGATGTGGCCTTCACTCTACTGCTTTGGGCCCTCTACACTGTTCAGTGCTGACACCACAGCTGACGCACACTGGTCATAGTTTTCTCTGTCAGAGCACATAGGGATACCGTAGAACTGTAGATTACCCCTACGGGAAAAACCCCTCTAAACGGTCAATTTCAGAGTTCATTTTCTCATGTTCGTTGCATAGTCTGTCCACATACCGGGCAAGTTTGTGTGTGATCTCTTTTCTGCTCTGCTGATTCTGTGTTGAGGGCTGTGATGTCATCGGTGATTTCCAACACTGCCTCTGACAGACGGGTGTTTTTCCTGTTCAAGTCTATTGCAGCGTTCATTAATTTCATCACACTTTTCACTGACACGTTTCAGTTCGGACTTGATGACAGACAGATCACTTCGAATCAAGTTATTTTCTTTGTTATTTTGTTTACTCTGTCTGTCGATGGCCTGAAGAATTTGCTGTCAGGGGTGATGTGATGTTGTGTCGCTGATTCCACGTGTGCAGCAGGTGTTTGCTGAACATCATCCTCTGTGACATTGCCATCCCTCTGCAAAGGTCCGGGGTTCGTCTCCACGTCATGAGACAGGTGAAGGCGTCGCACCGACCGCGAGGCATAAATTAAGCACAGTGTGACGAGCGCTTGGCTGTGTATAGGCAGCATGTGTACTACACACGCGCAGTTATAACACATTGTGTTTGCACTCGATGCTGTTGCACCTGGGATGTGACCAGCCAAAAGGCCCAGTGGTGGTGAGGTGTCATCACCCACAACTGAGGTAGCGAGGATTCTCAGCGAATTACCGAGGAGACACACACTGAGAACAACGCAAACAATGTCAACACGCCGGTCGCTGACATTGCCTCGCTTCCGCTCACCTGGCTGGCCTTGTGAACTTTGTGTGACCTTGTCACTGAGACACAAACGTGTTCGATTCTGCTTCTTTACAGATTGATGTCAACCATTGTGTCTGCTACTGTTCTCCACTGACTATTCACGCACCTTACTGTCACTTCACTACTCACTAGCATGCTACATGAACGCTGCACCTTGAAGCCGAAGGTAGAGCAACCGACTGACATTGCTGACTAGTCGCCATGTTTTTCCGCGAGAGAGAGAGAGAGAGAGAGAGAGAGAGAGAAAAGACAGAGAGAGACAGAGACAGGAAGAGAGACAGAGGCCGAGAGAGAGAGAGAGAGAGAGAGAGAGAGAGAGAGAGAGAGAGGGATGAGGGGATGGGGGTGATCCTTTAAAGAAAATGCAGCTTTTCAGCTGACAACGAAGTAAATGACCCCAACCCATCCAGCAGTTTTTCTTCGTCACCATACTAACCATGCTCAAACTGTGAAATGTCATGCATATGAACATCATTTAAAGAAACAAGACCAGAAAAAAGTGAGCTAACACCAAGACGGACAACTTAGATCGTTACATGGTATTTAGCGATGTTTTTCCTTTGCTGTACTCAGTTGCTGACATACCAACCCAGAGGTAACGCTCAACGTTATATTTCATGACGTCAGAGAAGGCCTCCATCTCCTGCTCAGTCTCCAAGCTGACTAAAGAAGCACCATGTTCTTTGCATGCCGTCTTGACACCAGGTCGGGTGTTATCTCCTTTATAGATATAAAGATAGCACCTCCCTCCTCCAGGATCTATCTAAAACGACAAACAGACAAAGGGGGAGACAATGTTACAGA
>JADBJO010020994.1:0-25000 GCA_016801955.1 Conus betulinus | reverse complement strand
AAAGCCAGAAAAAGAAAGCAACCACAATGGTCTCCGGGGTCTTTAAACCAGAATAAGAAGAAAGCAACCACAATGGTCCGTGGGGTCTTTAAACCAGAATGAGAAAGCAACCACATTGGTCTCTGGGGTCTTTAAACCAGAAAAAGAAAGCAACCACACATTGGTCCGTGGGGTCTTTAAACCAGAATAAGAAAGCAACCACATTGGTCCGTGGGGTCTTTAAACCAGAATAAGAAAGCAACGACATTGGTCTCTGGAGTCTTTAAACCAGAAAAAGAAAGCAACCACAATGGTCCGTGGGGTCTTTTTAAACCAGAATAAGAAAGCAACCACAATGGTCTCCGGGGTCTTTAAACCAGAAAAAGAAAGCAACCACAATGGTCCCTGGGGTCTTTAAACCAGAATAAGAAAGCAACCACAATGGTCCGTGGGGTCTTTAAACCAGAAAAAGAAAGCAACCACAATGGTCCGTGGGGTCTTTAAACCAGAATAAGAAAGCAACCACAATGGTCCGTGGGGTCTTTAAACCAGAAAAAGAAAGCAACCACAATGGTCCCTGCGGTCTTTAAACCAGAATAAGAAAGCAACCACAATGGTCCCCGAGGTCTTTAAACCAGAAACAAAAACGTTCAAGAGCTTTGGCTGTTGGGATGATTCCAGAAAAAGAAAGCAACCACAATGGTCTCTGGGGTCTTTAAACCAGAAAAAGAAAGCAACCACAATGGTCTCTGGGGTCTTTAAACCAGAAAAAGAAAGCAACCCACAATGGTCTCTGGGGTCTTTAAACCACCAAAAAAAAAAGCAACCACAATGGTCTCTGGGGTCTTTAAACCAAGGTAAAACAGCAATGGATAGGGTGGGCTGCGTGGATGGGTGGAGGGGGGTGGCGGGGTAATGAAAACGGTCACACACGTAATGATCTCACCTCTAGCTGGTGCATTTGTACCATAATGTTCATGTGTTTCAGCTGTCGGGATGATTCCTGGAGCGTTTAAGCCAGGATCAGACAAAAACTACAAAACGTTCAAGAGCTTTGGCTGTTGGGATGATTCCTGAAGTGTTTAAGCCAGGATCAGACAAAAACTACAAAACGTTCAAGTGCCTTGGCTGTTGGGATGATTCCTGGAGTACCAGGGAAAGACAAACCACACACAGCAATGATCCCTGGAGTCTTTTAGCCAGGAAAAAGATAATCGCAAAAAACAACGATTCCCGGAGTCTTTTAGCCAGGAAAAACATAATCGCAAAAAAAAACAATGATTCCCGGAGTCTTTCAGCCAGGGAAAGACAACCACACAACAGTAATGATCCCTAGTGCAGCGGATCAGTATGAGGCGGCGTTGCGTTTAACGGCCATGAACTCGTGTAGCGAGTGTCAAGCGGCAGGTCAAACAGACCTCCAATGTCGCTATTTAATTATAAACGGAGAACTGCACGTAATGAAAATGATAACAGAGGAACACATATGCAGACTATAGGAAGAAAGAAGAAGAAGAGGAATAAGAAAAAGAGAGGAAAGAAAAGAACCAGAAGAAGAAAAAGAAGAAGGTTGAAATGATTGATTGATCGATTTAATAGGGTAACGAAATAGGCACAGTTAAGGCGTTTTACATTTCTGCCTTGCCCAAACAAAAAAACAAATCAAAACAATGTCAAACTCAAACAATTCAACTATAATGTAATAATTAAGTTAAAGAAACAGAGAATGAAAATGCTAATCTCTCTCTCTCTCTCTCTCTCTCTCTCTCTCTCTCTCTCTCTCTCTCTCTCTCTCTCCCAGCAAATTGTATGTTGAAATGCTTGCTTGGAAGCCATAGTTAGATCAGGATATTAGATTATATTTGTTAGATAAAATAAACAGTAATAATATATATATATATATATATATATATATATATATATATATATATATATATGTTAAAAATAGTATGATAAAAGGAAGTTTTAAAAATCTATTTATTAGGCGTTTTAACAGTATTTTATATATATATATATATATATATATATATATATATATAGTCAGTAGTATATTTTCTGGCTTTTTTTCAGAAAAGTGCTCAACCTCAACTTAAAAAAATAATTGATACGTCAAACAAAAAGAAAACAATGTCAAAAAACGAGGGTGACAAACGGAAAAAAACTTGCAATTGCACAACCAAAGAGCAATGCCCTCTGAACAACCAATGTCTCTCTGATAATATCGAACAATCTTTCAAGAATGAAAAATACAAACACCAAACAGAGTTAAGTAAACATGTATGGGATCTCAAGAAAACAAATACAGATTTTAACATTACATGGAAAATAATCAGAAAAGCAGCAGCATACAACAATAACACAAAAAGATGTAATCTGTGCATAACAGAAAAGTGGATGATTCTATGCAAACTAGTATGGCAAACATTGAACGCAAGAGTTGAAATCGTAGACAGTTGCAGGCACAAAAGGAAATTTTTATCAACAAATATAAAATAGCAACCCTGATAGGACCCCTCATACAATAATACCTAATAAAGAAAGCCTTACAACCTTTACAGGGCCCCGGATTGGCACGGGACCTGAAGAGAGGAAGAACCTTGAAACAAGTTTGTTGTCCCAGGTTTTAAGATTTGCTTTTAATCATTATTTATATATATATATATATATATATATATATATATATATATATATATATATATATATATATATATATATATATATGACTTGTAATAGTGTGAAAATTAATTCCAAAAGCCCTTCATATAGACTAAGTTTTTACCTTATAATTATTATATCAAAACATTTTTAAGAGGAAAACTTAATTTTTTAAAGTTAAAACCCGATAAAATCGTATTTTTTCCACAGATCTGATGTCATTTTGTGGGTAGGTACCTATTTCCTAACTGAATACAGGGAGCAAGGATTTTCCTTAACTAACTATTACACTTTTATTAAGCGATGTTCGGATACAGTTTTGATGATTTAAAAAAATGTTATCCGAGGACGACTTTCAAAGTGAAAGCCAGGGGCGGATTTGGGGTGGGGTGTGGATGGGGGGCTCCAGTTGCCTGGAAACCCTGTGTGTGTACCCCCCCCCCCCCTCACACACACACACACACACACACACACACACACACCCACGCACGCACGCGCGCGCACGCACGCACGCACGCACGCACACACACACACACACACACACACACACACACACACACACAGAGGCAGGTAGACAGACAGACAGAGGAAACAAGTTTTCAGTAACTCGATTAGATCCACATCATTATTTTCTCGCAAAACAAAAATTATATTCATTTTCTCTCATATTGAAAAGAAAACAACTCACAAAAGACATCACCATCATCAAAAATATGTGCATCTAGTTGTCCATAAAATGTCAGCTGACTCGAAGGTCATTATGATAGTAAATAAAGGTCAGGTCAGTCACCAAGGCCAAAGCCTTCCATAGTGCAACATGTACCTTGGAGCTGATATATATTGGGTTGTATAAAGAAAACAAAACACCTTTTTGGACACCAATCACAATGGCTTAATAGAGCCTGACTATTATTGACAGTGTGCAGTGTACCAGTGATTATATCTGTACTGTAAAGAAGAATAGATGTTTATACAAGAGATATCATAGCTTTCTTCTTTATATATATAACTTGGTGAGATTTTTTAAAATTCGAGCTGGAATGAAAACGTCAAACTTCATCACGCCAAAATATCGAACACTCAATATTTTCAGAATAAAAACCCTTTATACCAGAAAACCTGTTCATCTTTCATCTTTGCAGCCCACAGTTGATAACATTGGATGATCATATGATTGCTGTAGGGGCTGATGAGAAAGAGAGAAGTTGTTTTAACCACCCTGTGGAAAACTACTCTGAGAAATGTGTGGGCACGGATTTAAACTGTGAGTGAACAAAGCGATGATCTTCTTTCCTGAACCCATCCCAAGAAGAAAAAGTTATCTTGGCACAAACATGAATTTAAGATTGAAAGGCGTCGTTCCTCCTCCATGTTCATAAGTATGTAACAAATGCCCATGCCCTACCCACTCTGAACAAGTAAACATATTGAATTAAGAAGCAACTTGACCTAGACTCCCTTGCCAAAGCTGGAATGTCTTTTTAAGTTAAAAGACTAATGTTGCATTCTGCGCATCAATTTTCAAGTCAAAGGTGTTATTAAATAACATTATGTACCTAATCAATCAACTAGATTGATTACGACATTCTTTTTATCAATTTTAATTGTTCTCATAAAGCTATGTGATCAATATTTTAATCGATCACCATTCATTACGATTTCATCAAAACAAATGACAAAATACTCCTCTCCATCAAATGATGAATGCCAAACTTTAGGTCATCACTGTCATTGATGTGCTAACTTGCATGACATGTACGCTGACGTCTGCCACATTTTCAAAACAAGTCCATCACACAGAATTCCGTTCAAACACGTGAAAAGCATCAAATCAAAAGAATCCAACAACACAAAAGAAAGAAGCGTGATTTTGCACATCTTCACAAGATAACTTCCACATATGCGTCATAGAGCAAAATAAATAAATAAATAAATAAATAAATAAAATAAAATGAAAATAAAAATACAAATCAGTGTGTATGTTCCTCAAATTAAGTTAAACTCTACCATGAAAGATTTGCTGCAAACAAAATAGCCACGCAACAGCATATGCAGAAAGTGACTGACCCAGAAAATTGGGCAGTTAGCCCACTGTCAGCAAGATGGGCAGAGAAACCCTGTGGTCTACCCACTTCTAACGATAAAGAACAGAGTGGTCTATCTCACATAATCGTTTGAGACAACATACATTTAGAAACAATTGGGGGCCGGAATAGCTCAGTTGGTAGAGCGCCGGACTCGTGATCCTGGGGTTGCGGGTTCGAATTTCGGCACAGGGGGATTTTTACCTCGGAGTTAACATTGGTTCTGACTCCATTCCTCATACAACCTTCGAATGAGACTATAAACCGAGGTTCCGTGTGTGAACGCATGCACAACATCTTGCACACACGTAAAATCCCATCACCAAGTTTCGGAAGAGAAGGCCAGTTTGGCCGTTGGTATGAATGACACGTTACGCATATCATGCACCTTTCCCGAAGATGGAGTATGGCTGCCTTTATGGCGGGATAAAAAAAAAACGGTCATACACACAAAACTCCACTGCCTGTCTATACAGGCAGTGTCCCGCAGGAGTATCAGCCGCGTACACAGAAAGAAAGAAAGAAAGAAAGAAAAGAAAGAAAGAAGAAACAATGAGACCACAATGTTTCTTTTGATCTCCAGTTGCTAACATGCTTTAAGGTGTTCATAACACAGCCAGCTCTAGTCGTTCCCTGTCGTAAAAGACAGATCGATGGCTCTGCTAGCTGTGTGTAATTTAATATCACTGAAATCTAAAACGAATACGCTTTTGTTTTAGTGGAAGAAAATAGTGAGAATGAAGCAAGTTAATGGCACGAATCTATGAATTGATTGATTGCCCTGTCATTATAAAGAACTTATATACAAGAAGCTGAATTGTCAAAAAAAAAGAAATTGTAAATCTTAAAGAATCCTTTACACCAGAATATAGCTAAAACATTGCTTAATGTTGGATGTTAATGTCCAAAGCTGAAAAAAAGTACAGAAGTATGTGTTGATTTTTTTAAATGTTCAATTTATTAAATTGTGTGCAGATAATGCGTACTTATGTCTTTGGTTTTTCTTTCTTTTTCTTTTTTTTCTTTTTTTTTTTTTTTTACTTTTGATTAAAGCACCAAAAAGAGTGCGCTTGTATTTTGTATACTTCTGTAATAACTCTTTCTTTTCATTGCACAATATCGGTTATATGAAACAACATGAATGTAGTGTTCTTATAACCGAAGTTTGGTTTACCAAGAAAGCCGCTTATAAAGAACAAAAAAAATATCGGGCTCCCTTCGACTTCCTTATAAGCGAAGTGTACTGTAATGCTAAATCGAATGAAAAACGAGTGAAACAAAGAAGAGTAAACAAACATCTAGAAATTTAGATGTAGGCTTTGTTTTTAATATTTCGTTTTGATACATTATAATGAAGACAGGTTCATCAACTTCATGAAGATTTTACTTTGACTTGATTTGTAATGACAAAAAATGCATTTTTTTTTTTTGGTTGCTAATTCTGTCAAAAGGTGGGCGCCTACCGCAAACTGTAACAATTGTTACAATGTGCGCAGGCTGCCCGCACAAAATGTCACAACATCGAAAATTGTTACATTTTGTACAGGCGGTCCGCACAATTTGTAACAATTGTTACATTTTGCGCGGTTGTTAAAATTTACGCTGTCACAAACGATTATACCCTACACACACCCATACCACACGAACATGGTAACGCCTTCCTATTCAAAGCTTCACTCGATAGTCCCCCCAAGGTAGTTTTGGCAGGGTAGGGTTTGTAGCGTGTTAGGCCGGCGACATTGGGTTGTAGGCAGCAAAAGGAGACAGTCCATCAGTGAGCCTGTTTCCACTTCTGGACTATCAAATGAGAGCAGCACACGCAGACATCGATCCACGTATGTTCTCACAACCAGTGAAGTGATATTACAGGGCATGTCTAAAGCATAGACGGGCTGATGGAGTTAGTTCTGATAATAATGTAAGCTAGTCAAAGAGTACGCTTTCTCATAGTTGTGGTTCACAAAATGAAACAAAATAGAAAAACGCTTTCCCCACTTATTCTTAACCCATGAAAAAAAAGAAATAAATAAATTAGGGGTTGAAAACGTGTGTGTGTGTGTGTGTGTGTGTGTGTGTGTGTGTGTGTGTGTGGGTTAGTTCTATCGTGCGCAAAGTGGAATATCTGCTGAAAGAAAGACATTATGAAGGAGTAATACGCGCAAAGCCAGCGTGGGGTAGAAAGTGGTCCAGGTTGCTGTATTTGGTTACTGTCATAGTTCAATATTGTTGCCGACATGTATGCTGTAATAAAATGTTAATCAAATTGTGTTGCTATTGATGCTTTCATTTTATTCACTCTAGTTATACAATGATTGGCGACGACTTCAAACACACTGCACCTGAGAATGAGTCTCGATTTATTTAGAACAAAGAATGCGCTGTGCCATTTACAAACAGGATATCCAAATATGAACAGAGCAAATTTAAGAGTTTAATGACAGTGTTTGACATATTTACCCCCCATTGAATTTTAATCCTAAACATCTATTGGACTATAAAAATGAATTTTATATATATACACTTTCCGCGGTCACTGAGGAGAAACAATCAGGTTTTCGAAATACCGGTATCTGACCAGGAGTTAAATGTTAGTGAGCTTCCTCCCTATTGGAATCGTCTCCCGCCTCAGAGACTATAAGCTTGCTGAAGGTCCATTTTGAGAAGCATTTATTACTCCCCATTCACCCACCCAAGCACATGCTGTCAGTTAGGCAGAATGATCTACCACTGCAGATATGAAGGCTTACCATCCCCCTATTTCTACAATCTAAGACATAAGAGCAAGTTATAATTTCAATTTGTATTAAGAAATAATCAATATATATATATATATATAATATATATAATTAGGATTAAAAGGCCACTCAGGTGTTTAAAAGTGCTTAACCAAGTAGGGAGCGACATAACAATTTGAAATAGGGTTTTAAAATGAAGAATTAAAACTACAAATTTGTTTCAAGCCAAAGAGCTCTCCTCAGGGTGCTCTGAGGTTCCCTGGGGAGAGCTCTTTGGCTTGAAACAAATTTGTAGGTTTTAATGCTTCATTTTAAACCCTATTTTAAATTGTTATATATACATACATACATATATATATATATAACGTGTGTGCCACAAGACAGAATTAGGTTTATAAATGCATCATACAAATGAGTACCAATGCAGTTGCATACACTTTTTCCCCTACGATAGCATTTCTTTTCACTTGCTGCATCACATGATATTTGAAAAAAAAAAACCTACCTATTAATTGTAAATATAATTTGTAAAGCAAAACAATTTTCGGTAATATCTCTTAGTTATAGCAGAAAACAACTGTTGAACTAAATTCTAAACAGTATTGTTCTGCAACATACTGGCACCAGTTTTTCTTCCTCATCTTCCTCATATCAAAAAAAAGTGCAAATGAAGAAAATCTAAGAAATGCTGACTTGTTGGATTTTAATTAACGAACAAGTAAGGTAACACTTTCGCCCTTTAATGTTATACAGCCGTAATTAGACGGTCATAGCTTATAACAGTGCAGCTTACAACACAAAATCAGCTAGCAGTATGCCGACACAGAGCTCACTGACAAACGAGAAGATGTCTCCCAAAAGGATGTGCCGAACGTGCGCATAATAAACCCTGTATCTGACATATATAGACAGCAATAATAACTGTAGAAATGAAGAAAGCTCAACATTCATTTAAGACTGGCACAGCATTTTTTTTAATGTAGTCTGCACTACTGCTTGCACTGTGTTCTGTCAAGGGGGACATCTTCCCAGGAAGTCGTGTCGATGTTGCAGCTTCTGAGGTTGGCCTTCAAGGTGTCTTTTCATCTCTTTAGAGGCCTTCCTTCATTACTTGTCCTTCCTTCAGTGTCCATAGAGCAGTATCTTTGGAATTCTGCCGGGTCCTCCACACAGACAACGTGTCCTGTCGATTGCGCTTGGCTTTTAATGAGCATACACTCAGTGCTGGGTAAGCCGCACTTTCTTCAGGACCTGTACGTTTTGGACACTCTGTCTTGCCATTTGATGCTGCAGATCTTGCGCACGCATCGTTGATGGAGCTGTTTTCGAGTTGCTGTATGTGTCGGTGGAAAGTGTCCACGTCTCACAACAGTAGAGGAGAGCAGTCAGAACCACAGCCCTATACACGGCAATGTCACAAGCACGAGTCTCGATAAGTTTGTGCACATCTGCCATGTGCATAGCCCAGAGAGAACTTTTTTTGTTGGTTTTTTGTTTGTTTTGTTTTAACCGTTCTGTGAACACTACTCAGTGGTGAACGTTGACAATTCGACTGGTAGATTTTAACAGATTGAGGATAGTTTTGGAGTCAGTCACATCTGCACTGTTCTTCAGCTGAAGAAAATTTTAAGTCTCCTAGGATACCCAAAAGAAATTTCTTCCGACAATGGTACTCGTTTTGTGTCAAACCTCATGAAAGAAATTTACCGATTGTTGTCCATCAAGTCAGTCAATACAAGTTTGTACCATTGCCACGCCAACAGAATGGGTTTGAACGATTAAATGGTACCCTAAATTGATGTTGAAGAAAGTGGCACAACAACACCCTCAAGACTGGGACCATTACCTCCCAGCAGTTCTGTTTGCGCGCAGAAAAAAATAATGCCCTTGTGAGAGCACTGGATTCTCAGCATTTGAGCTGCTTTATGGTAGAAAAACCTAGAGATCCATCTGATTTGTTGGCAGATTCGTGCAATCTCACACAGACTCAATGTACTCCCCCCACCCCTTAATCATTATGTGACAGAACTGAAAACTCTTTTGAAAGAGAGCATGGACATCGCTATTCAACATTCACAAAGGCTGCGGAAACATATAAAAAGTACAAGGATGTGAAAGCGGTCAGGCGCTCATTTTCTATTACTGATGAGGTCTTGTGTTGTTGCCCACTGAAAAAACAAACCATTGATGCAGTTGAAAGGAACCTACAGAATTGTTGATTCTTTCTATCCTGATTATATTATATTGATCAACACAAAATAAATGGTGTTTTTTTTTTCATGCAAAGATGTTGGTGAAATGCAATAGATGTAAATGAGATCAGTTTGGCAATGTGAAACTTCCTGTGTGCATTCTGCATGTTGTGTTGACTTAACAGTTTTACATGAATGTGTAAAATGCGTCAACTGCTAACATTCCTGATGAAGATTCTGCTTTGCCTGATGCTTCAAACACTCATTTTCCTGATGTTATGTTCATCACGCTTTTTCTACTTCACCTAAATTGGTGCAGTCTACTTCATCTAGATTGACTTGTCAAAAAGATATTGGCAAATTCTGGTTAAGCCTATGGGCAAAGAAAAGACTGCATTTCAAACACTCTGTTATGAATAAGTGTTATTTTGAACAGACGCACTGTTTTTTTTCAATACACTACATGGTGATCCAAAACAGATGGGCTGTTCATTGTATGCTTCGTTACATGAATTTGACTGCTTGTCCAAGCGTGATGAAACATGTGACAGCAGCGTCTGTGATCACTGAGGATGATGATGATTGCCTTGAATCCGGAATGTATACCCACACCGTCCCCACTAGTTCCTTCTAAAGAGACCATTCACAATGTTAACTTTGATGAGCAATTATCTAATGTGCAAAAAGAAAAGCTGAAATCTGTAGCCACAATTTTCTACTTTGTTTACAGATAATCCTGGATGTGTCAAATCTGGAATTTTTCATGAAATCCCACTTACCGATAGCAAACCTATTAGGTTGAAACCAAACCCATTACATTTTTTCAGCAACTGAAGTTGTTTAGCAGGAAGTTGAGACTATGCTTAAACTTGGTGTCATTGAGCTAGTTGGTCTCCTAACAGCTCTCCAATTGTACTTGTTAAAAAAAAAAAAAAGAGCTTATCAGGTTACCACATTGATTTCTGTGCGCTTAACAAAATTACTCGTTCCGGATGTTGAGGAACTGTTTGCATAAAATCTCTTCACCAGATTGGTACAGCGTACTTTTCACCATGTTAGGTGCAGTGTACTTCACCCGAAGTTGGTGCAGTCTACTTCACCGAAATTGGTGTAGTCTACTTCACCGAAATTGGTGCAGTCCTACTTCACCCTAAATTGGTTGCAGTCTACTTCATCGAGATTGACTTGTCAAAAAGATATTGGCACTATCTTCACCTAAATTGGTGCAGTCTACTTCATCTAGATTGACTTGTCCAAAAGATATTGGCAAATTCTGGTTAAGCCTATGGGCAAAGAAAAGACTGCATTTCAAACCCCCTTGGGACTTTTTAGTGGACCATCTCATGTAATTTGGTTTGATTTCAGCCCCTGCTACTTTTGCTCAGACGATACGTTCATTGAGATTGCATGAGTGCTCTAGCACCAATTTCTTTGATGACATTCTGGTTGCTAGCATTACTTGGAAAGCACATCCTTCAGCATGTACGGTACAAGGTTTTTTGTCAGAAATTGTTGGATCTTGGCTCACTGTTCGACCATCAAAGATGTTCCGCTGGTTTTTAAGAACTAGAGTTCTTGGGTCATGGTTGTTTCTCATGGCATTCCCAAGCGTCAAGAGAGCAAGTTCACTCACTTCTTGGTCTGATAGAGTACTACTGGAAGTGTGTTTCCCCATTTCGCTACCCTTGTTTCCTCCCTGACCAATCTCACAAAAGATTCCAGCATAAAATCAGTTACATGTACACCTGAGTGTCAGGAAGCTTTCGGCTGATTCAGGGAATTCTTTGCAAACAAGCCTGTTCTCAAACTTCAGACCCTTTCTGGTCAGTTCGTTCTGAGAACAGACGATTGACCTATAGGTCTGGGTGGGGTTTTTTTGCAGGAACATGATGGGTTTTGCATCCTGTTGTTTTCATCGGCAGGAAAATTGCTTGACAGACAGACTTGTTACTCTACAATTTAGAGGGAGTGTTTCCGAAATGGTTGGTCTGTCTAGAAGCTATCTTGCTATCTCTGGGGACAAAACGTTTTTTTTATTTCTTCTTTTTTTCTTTTTTTTTTTCCAGACAGACCATAAGCCACTCGCAGTATCTCACTAGTTCTGGACGGGTTCTCAAAATGCCAGAGTCACTTGATGGTCTCTTTCTGAGCAAGCATTCATGTCAATCGTATTGACCATGTTCACGCTGATGTATTTCAGTTGGAATGGCCAGTCTCTTACTATTCCTACCTGTTGTTGGTCAGAACATTTTTGTATCGCCTGCTTTAGTCTTTTTTCCTCTATAGACCGCTATAGTGAAGCATAGGACATTTTGTCCCTGATCTACGGTAAAAAGTCAAGTTTATTTTCTATGGACTTTTCATTGTTTGGATAGGGCATCTTAGGAATTTCAGAAAACAAACTGTATTTTTTTTGAAAGTCCTTTGTCAAAGGGTCTTTGATTGCCATAATCGCTTATTGGTTTAAATGCAGTTTTCGGCAAATGTTTTTGGCACATCTTGGTGACAATTTGTAAGCTGCCCAAAGTTTTCATATCTTTTGAAAACAAATTATTTCCCCGTATTTAAAGTGGAACTCTTTTCACGTCACCTTTGACAGGGTTAAAATTCTCTCTTTATTAGATTTTTCTTCTTGAAAATCTACCACTTTTTTTTATTTTTTATTTTTTTAAGAGAGGTGGATATTGTCACCAAGCACGATTCTTGACGAAATGTGCACATCTGCTATGTTCATAGCCCAATAGATTTTTTTAAAACTTCCTTGAATACTACTTGGTGGCGAAGTTGACAAATACTACGGGTAGGTTTACACAGATCGAGTATGGCTTTGGAGTCAGTCAGATCTGCTCCGTATGCTCGCTGTCCCTGCTTTGTTGGTCAGGTATTTGCTAGTTTAACCCCCCCCCCCCCCCCCCCCCCCAAAACCCCCCCCCCCCCCCCCCCCCCTCCTGCGGGTTTTGCGGTTAGGCATGGGCACAACTGACTGGCATTTGCTGTTTGCCAGCTACAGGAGAAGTTGTGTGAGCAGAATCAGGAACTCCACATGGTATTTGTTGAACTCACCAAGGCCTTCGACACCATCAACTGGATTGGCTTGTGGAAGATCCTTCAAAGCTCGTCTCCACTGATAGTTTCATTCCATGATGGCATGCAAGCGAGAGTGCAAGAAAATGGAGATACCTCTGACCCCATTCCCAGTGAACTTTTATGGGCACCTCGATTTCCTCTCCACGTCAAAGACCTTGATTAGGCTCTGTCAAAATGACCTGCATCAGCGTATTCTAAAGGGGACTATTAATTGGATTAATACGGTGGCACCCTTTGGAGGAAGAGCTCACTCATACTGACTCCACAACTGAGCATAATTTCCCATCAGTAGTCTAGACTCCATGAAAAAAAAAAAATGATTCAGATGACGTGATTTTTTGCATATCTGAAAGAGATTAACATTTCTTCATCTAATCTAAAATTTTACAGAGAAAAAAAATTCAACAACATTTCTAGTGCGTTTTTAAAAGGTATATTTCAAAAGATGTGTGATTTGTATGACTTGTGTTGATTTTAATATGCTGAAACCCCTGATATGGCCCCTTTGCGGTCGGCTGGGCTACAAGCAACATTACCCCCCCCCAACACACACATCACACCACACACACACACACACACACACACACACACACACACAACACACACACAAACACGCACACCCACACGCGCGCGCACACACACACAACACCACACACACCACACACCACTGTCAGTAGTGGCTTAATAAGTGGGTGTCCTACATGTATATGTTCACAAACAGGCACTGCTGAACATCACAGCAGTGAAATATCTCCTGGTGATTTGATGATTTATCCTCTGTTCACTTTTTAAGGTAACATTTGCCTGTGTCTTTTGTTACATCAGGTGGAAACTTTATCTAAAAGTTTGGTAAACTAAAAGAACTCCCATACAAAAAAGACCATTGCACATAGAATGTTGTTTTGCTGCCTCACCTTTCCTGGTCCACACCTGTCAGAGGTGTAGGGACAATGTGACTCATCTTCATGTTCCACACACTGAGATTTCAAATCACAAGGAAAATGTTCGTACAGGTCAGGCCACACCGACCGAGAACACAATTCCACAGGTTGAGCCCTGGCACTCGACGAGGTTTCCAGTTCTCTAGCAGAAAGAGAAGCGTAGTTTAAATGCACTGCAGTACTAGTCAATGCATGATAAACAAATAAAGATATATGGGATTCATCACTTTGTCCCCTTACCCGAAGTCATCAGGAAAAAGCAAGAAAGGGTAAGAGGGCCTTATTTTCGCTGTATCTGACAACACTGCCTCAAGCCACATTGACCAGCTGAAGTCTTGATATATTTTAAGGTCCCTCTATGCCAGTTGACAAGGCCCAGTAAGTGACGTGGTCAGGTGGTCTGGTAAGAGTAATACAGCTCTGTAATATTTGTGAACATGGAGTGGACCCATCAAATCCTGGTGTCTGTATATATGCACCTGCACCGCATTGATGTCATTATTATCTCACATTCAGCATTAATGCTTTCAAATGCGAGTAGAACAACATTAAAGGGGAGGAAATTCAGGTGAATTCAACAGAACATTCAGCTTTAAGCTATGTTTTTCAAATACGAGTAGACAACATAAGCGAGGGAAATGTAGGTGAATCCATCAGGACATTCAGCTTTGAGCTATGCACGAGTAGACAACACTAAAAAAAAAAAAAAAAGGGGGGGGGGGGGGGGGGGGGGGGGGGCGGGGCTTGGGACCAGCTGAATTCAACAGGACATTCAGTTTTAAGCTATGTTTTCTCAAATACAAGTAGACAACACTAAAAAGAGAGGGAAATTTAGGCGTGACTTCAAACACACATTCAGCTTCAAGCTATGTTTTCAATACGAGTAGTCCACACAAAAGTGAGGGAAATTTAGGTGACTTCAACATGACATTCACTGTAAGATATGTTTTCAAATACGATTGGACAACACTAAAGGGAAGGACATTTAGGAGACTAGACAACACTAAAGGGAGGGAAATTCAAGAAAGTAGACATCACTAAAAGGAGGGAAATTCGGGAGAATGGGTGTAGAGGGACGTTCTCTCACATCAGATATTTGTGTTTCCAGCTGTATTAAGTGTAAGCTTGTAACCTTTACGTTTCCTGTTTCTGGTGTCAAGAGTTCAAGTTTGCATAGACAGGCGTTCTCCTCTCCCTCCCCGAAAATGCCAGTGGTACTACCTTTAAGTAGATGTTGATGACACTGTGCAATTTTATGGGCTTGTGAGAGAAAAACACTTGTGTGTCCAGCGAGCGAGAAAAATAGGCGATGGGACCCCATCAGTCCTGCTACAGATTGCTCATGATGGCAGAATGCATATATGCATGTATGGAGGTGTTGATCTCTGGGCTTCTGTGAGCATGCCCCTGCATGCATATACGTACGCATGTGTGCGCATATGTACGTACGTACATAAGTTTATGTATAAATAACTGTCTATATGGGCGTGTGTGTGTGTGTGTGTGTGTGTGTGTGTGTGTGTGTGTGTGTTGTGTGTGTGTAAGCATTTGATTATTTGTGGGGGACGTATATTTAAGAGATAACAGCTATTAGTGATCGTTAATGACAATAATGATAACAACAACAAAGACCAAAACGACAGCATCAGCAACATAACAACCGCGATAACAATGATGATGGCTTGATGATGATCGTTCCAAAGGAAAGAAACAGACCATACTATCGTAGTAAGATTGACCATTGAACTATGTTGTGATGACAGTGGTGAGTGGTAGACGGGGGTCACATGATTATAATCACGCTCGGAGCGCTACGACTAATGACTCATTCATAGACTGACTGACCCAGTTACTGAAGGCAGGGAGATAACCGCGTGTTTTGGGGATGCTAATCGTCTGGCGTGTTGAGATAGTCCGTTTCACTGACTGGATTTCGATATAGTCCCCTTTTCGGTGAAATGAACTCGGACATCGGCTATTTGACTCTTTGAGTAATGGTTCTTTAGACCAGTATCTGAGTAACAACGCCAGTCATTTTTATACTAAATTACCATTGGGTTATTGAGGTTGCAGATAGCTACAAAGTGGGATAATCAGGAATTCAACTGAGTACTAGTTATTTAAAACGTAAGGACAATGATGAATGTTAGTTAATTATCATATTATTGAAGGGAGGGTGTTTATTACACAATACGAATTGTGGCTGGATTATACAACCCCCCATAAACATTTTGTAGATTTGGTGATAATAAAAATTTGGATCATCACTAAGAGATACGAAAATGTAACCCCCAAAACTGTCTTATGATAGAAGTACTAGAAAAGTGACAATCGCCACATTTCATGAAAAGACTTTTGTTGCTATTGAGCGAAAAGATGCAGAACGGTTTGGGTATGATAAATGTTATCTTTACAGAAGTACATCATACCAGAACTGCGTGTGGTTGGTTTATGTAATGGCTTTGAAAATATTCACGTGCACTGTGATATTGTAAAATCCAGACAGGTTGAAGCTACTATAGTACCGTCGTAACGCAGTATCTTTACCGGTACCACCCAGGAGAGTAATGATCCAAAAAAAAAAGTTTTAAAAGTCCTCTCTACAATCCCATTGGCTCGTTCAAAATCTAACACTGTGGACATTAGTTTAGCCACAGAAAAAGGGGAACCCATTCCTTCATCAAAGGGAAAACACTCTTGACATTACCTTTTAGGAGTCGGTCTTCAACAATCAATTATGATTCATCGTCGACCGTACAGAGGAATACCCCTCTCTTTATCATCATTATTACCAGATTTCAAGTAACGTAGAGGCCCTCCCTGTGTTTTGTAGGAGGGGGGGTACAGATCATGAGCGACAGGGGTTTGGGGAGCATGCTGGTGGGTTATTTTGCGCAGCTGTTTTTCTTTTGACATCGGGAGGGAGAGCGTTATTGAGAAAAGGGGTAAAACGAGGGTGAATATCGTACAAGACGTGCAAATTGGCCCTGGCAAAGAGAAACCAAACAGCCCAGGTCAGTGTTTCCTACAGCAGGCAATAGGAAGTGCACTAGGACCCCCTGATGGCCAAAAAGAGGAGAGGGCCTATAAAAGCGACCCCCCCCCCCCTACCCAAGGAGACATTCAAAAGCAAAGAGTGCTGTAAAGGGGCAGGGTGATTTACTTGATATCAAATGTTTTTTAATTCACCCCGCTCTCGGAGCGAGAGTCTTAAGGTCTAAATTTATTTACTCCACCACCGATCATCTTTTGTGGAAAAGGGCAATTTGGTGAATTTCATCCTCCTCTCGTCTCCTTGGCTCGGTCAGCTCCCATTGAGCTCATATGAATGGAGGAGTACACAATACTTTGACCTGACAAACACCCTCCTGGACATCCGGGCCAAAGAGACTAAATGCTGATGGCGGTAATTTGGCAATAGCGAACTTGCAGCCCCTGTCTGCAACTGGTTACACTGTCTGTTTTCATAAGTGGACGTTAGTCTCAATGACACTCTGATGAGCCCAAGAGAAAACACCTATCCCTACCCAACCTATATCGAATCTACGCTCAGCTCCGGATATGCAGCCAAGAAGAGTCAGCTCACAGCTTCAGATTATTCGGGGACACAGCAGCAGGACACATGGACGTCATGCAGGGAGACGACAATGAAGGACTGAAAGCTCGTCGAGAACTGGCGGCTTAATATGGAGAAGTGGACATGATTGGGCGTCCACACACCAACATCAGTGACTCAGGACAGATATCTGATCAATGGTGTGGACGTCCAAGTTCTGGCTGGTGAGGTCCAAACACGCCCTTCAACCTGATGGGCCATGGATCCAACCCAGCGTTTTCAAAGCATCATCATCCACACTCTCTTTATTTGTCAGGGAATGTAAACTGAACCCCCAGTGGCGCTGGCTCTAAGGCTTTGGAGAAGGGAACGGCTAGGTAACTGCTGAAAAGAAGTGATCCTGGAAACATTCTCCATCCCCAGAGGAAACCTGAACGCTGTACAGGACAACCTGTTTTTTCTTTAGTCAACTTCCAAAACGAATCATCGTCGGACGGGTGACCAGAGAGGCTTTCATGGCAGCTACTGAAGGACTCTTTCAACTTCACTATGCAGTACGTGTCCTTCCCTGTCCCTGTTTCTGGAGGGTGAGCAGATACCATCCAAACCCTTGACACTCAACTTTCAGAAGGAAACTACGTCAGTCTTATTACAACCCGTTTGTCACATTGGGACTGGCTCACCGTGATGTGTGGAGAATTGAGTCAGCTATTGGGACTATCGAGAAGGATACTGCCTGTACGTCTTTGCTCTGTCCCTGAAGTCTGCTGTACAGATATCGGTGGGTGGATCTGGTGACAGGTTGTAGTCTATGCCTCGAGAAAAAATTCCCTTAAGTGGACTGGTGTTCGTTGTGGCCTACGCAGAGCTGGATTCCCTCCTAGAGATTGACTGTGGCTGACAAATAATTACAGACTTCACATCATGAACATTCGGGAGCTGTTGGGTCGTCTGTACAACGACCATCATGCGAGAAGAATATACAAAGGAGAATTTGCCAGAGACAAACTATTGAGACACACGACATCAATGGGAGCCCAGTGGCTTACGTTGTTAATACGGCTAGGTACGGATCCCCAGGTCAACACTGAACAGTTGTGTGACTTGATGGACGAGGCGAATAGTTCGATAGTTATGGGCATTGCCCATTCTACACAATGATATTAAAAAGTTTCTGTCAGATCACTGTCACATTTAATATTATAATTCAAGAACGTCACAGGATCTCTCGAGCGCAATGTTTGGTTTATTATATGTAGTAATCATATGTAAATGTAGAGAATGGTCTTTCAAACGATTGCTATCTATCTTTAACCCGTATCAGACCCAAACCAATGACAGAAAAGTAGTAGCCTTTGCGGGAAAAGACAGACCCTTTTTCGCCATGCCCTTCTGTACCGTTTCCCCCATGATATAAGAGAGAGAGAGAGAGAAGAGAGGAGAGAGAGAGAGAGAGAGAGAGCGTCGGAGTCGGAATGTTTTAATTGGTCAGGCCATTTGCCCATACAATGGAGTGAATATTCAAAATCAATAATCCAATCAAATCACATTCATACTCTTCATGTCTTAACCTCAAAGCTTTGAATATGAAGAGAGGACAGCCTTTCCATAATGCGTTTTTTCGTATTCGCAAGCCAACAACGAAAATTAAACATGGAAGGTTGTCTATAAAACTTTCTAGGCAACAATTCTTGTCTAAGGTTTTCATGCTGGTGACAAACCAACAAAAAATGGAGTTCTGTTTCTGGAACATTGGGGCAAAATGACAATTCACATCACTGTTCAGGTTGGTCTATACATCAGAAAATGACACATTTCAATGGAGACATTCCAATTCTAAATCTCGAATATACATTATGCTTCTTGATGTAACTGATCTCACATAAATGTGGACTTTATTGAAAAGGACTGCTTGAAAGAAGCATACACATTATAAAATGTATGCGACTCCAAGACGCATGCCAGTCCTGTCTTAAAACAGTCTATAAGCCCTTTCCTTGAAGCATGCTAGGAAGATGTTCACGTTACCAACCCCTTGAGCTTCCCAAACTTCCCCCAAACCAAACTTATACAGTACATTTCTAACTTTACATGCCCACGTTTCATAATTTTGGCGTTGCAAATTTAGAAGCATTTCATACGCTTTTTTGGGATATCGATTATTGTCCATCTGTACAAGACGTAACCAAAAATTTACACATTTGACAAACGTTAATATATACAAAGGATACCTGCCTGTTTCTCCATAAATAACATGCTTCGGCGATTTTATATTCACACCCAGAAATCGTTTCAGGGCAAACAAATGGATTCTTTCTATCTGTTCTTGATTTTTGCGTCAAGCCCCAGATTTCAGCTCCATATGTTAAAATGGGTTGAATCTGACAATCGAAAAGTTTAAAAAAAAAAAGCAGGCAGGAGATGCTCGCCAATTGACCACATCGTTCTTATGATTGCTATAATCCTTTCTTGGCCCTGTCTGCGAGATCAGACATCGTATATACAAAACTTAATCTTGTTGACAAGTAAATGCCAAGGTATTTGTACATATTTACAATTTTTAACTCGTTATCATCAAAAAAACCATCTTTCCCTTGAGGCATGGTATCCCCCCATTCCGAAAAATGACGATGTTTCGATTTTTTTCCATATTTACAATGAGATCAAGACGTTTAGCTGCATCAGACAAAATATCAACTGCATCTGAAGACCAGTAACACTATCAGATATTAGTGCAACATCATCAGCAAATAGGAGGATTAATATTTGAATAAAATCTGGCGTCAACTGAACACCATGGCGACCAGATTCAAGCACATCTTTCGTCAGCTCATTTATAAAGAGCGAAAAAAAGCACAGGTGAGCAAACCTCCCCCTGTTTCAAGCCTCGAGGGGCACAAAAAAAAAACATCATCTGTTAATTCACCACCAACACGCACCCTTGCTTTGACAACATTATACATCGATTTTAAAGCACTGAGTATTTTGCCTTGTAGGCCGTTTTTATGCAAGATAATCCATAACTTTTCTCTGCACACAGTATCAAAAGCTTTGCGAAAATCTATAAATGCTACATACAATTTCCTGTGTCTCACAAGTTGCTTTTGTACCATAGCATAGAGAGTGAATATGTGATCTGCTGTACAGTAGCCCTCCCTGAATCCAGCTTGCTCTTCACCACAACAATCCCCTGGTCTTCAATCCAGTTTGAAAATGCGCTTGTTCAATACAAAACTATACAACTTACTACAAATATTGAGAAGAGAAATGCCTCTATAGTTGTCTGGAACATTCACATCGCCCTTTTTGTGCAGAGGCTGAATAATGGACAATGACCACTCGTCAGGAAAAAGCCCATGATCAAAAAGATAGTAAAAAAAATTAACAAGGAAAGGCAATATTTGTTCAATGCTATTTCGCTGTGACTTTGATGCACTGGATGGCTGCGTGGTTGGGGTGCTGACAGGAGAGCCCCGACCAAAGCCCAGCAAGGATGGCGACTGCCGCTGGCTGCTGCTTCCCTGCCCGTCACCTGGCTGCTCACCCTCTCGTTCTGCACTCCAGGCGTTGGTCGTGTCCGTGCTGTCCTGGCGCTGATCCCCGTCTGGACCCCGCTCCACTGCCAGGTCATCTGCGACACTGACATCATCAGCATCCTCAGTTTGCCCAGGATACGGCACTGGGGGGCCCTTGGCCCTGTATGTCAGCACGAGTGTCAGTGCGGGTCTGGGACAGTGTGGGAAAACGGGACAGAAAGCAGGGATCGCCATCAGGGGGACAAAGATTGGGGTGGGGCCTGCTGTCACGGTAGCTGCTGCCATTTTCGTGTCGTCTCCTGGATTCCATCACCACCAGCTTGCCCTTGGAGTAGTAGGCGTGCTTCCCTTCCTTCTGATACTGCGCCATGGTGTCCCTCTGCTGTCTGGTCAGGTCTGCTGCCACTCGTATGCCTTCAGAGGCCCGCATTTGATCTTTCCCTTCTCTGTCCTTCATTATGATCATGTAGTCTCTCCACCTGAAAAACTTCACGATCACTGGGCGTGGTCTGCTAACGACAGCAGGCAGTGAACCAAGGCGAAGTGCTCTGTCGACATCCATCCTCAGGCCACGTCTTCTGTGGGAAATGCTGGTTCAAGGACTGGATCACTCTCTCTAGGCACTTTTCGTAAGTCTCCCTCTCTCTTCAGCATGCCATATAACAGTAGATTACATCTCCTGGATATTCTCTCTTGTCTTTCAGCTTCATCTTCAAGCCGTCGGCTGTCTAGGTAACTCTGATGTTTCTTCACATTGTTAACCTGCAATTCAGTGTTCTTTAAGGAGGACTGCAAAGTAGAAACACAGTTTTGAAGATCAGCAAATTGACATTGCAGTTGCTCACACTGTACACTGATATGGTCTTCTACACGTTGTAATTTTGAAATAAACTGAGATTTCATGTCATCCATCATATCCATCAGTTTGTTCAGTTTTAGTTCCATTAGAGCGGACTGACTGTTGACGGTGGTGGTGGTGTCCACAGGCGCTGGCCCTGGGTTTCGTTCCACTTGTCCAGACATCAACAGAAGAAAAACGTAAATCAGGTGGAGGGTGCAGGGAAAGGCCATCAGATGATGAGTAAGGTGTTGTCACAGAAAACAATGGTGACCGAACAAAAAAAACTGACCCTGGATCAAAATGGAATCATTCCTCACAGTCAGAAGAGCCTTGTCACACTTACTCAGCCTGTGGTGAACAGATCCTGTGCATACTAACCCCGTGCAGGCAGAACGGCGCACTGTACACAATCAGTGTCACAAAACAAGCCAACTGACAAACACTACCACGTCCAAACCTGAGTGCACCTTGCAACAGAACGGTTCACGATTTACACGGGATTTCACACGGTTTGCCTTTTTCAACAGCAAGCTGCCCAGTATCGGTGCAAATGTACCAATAGCCCTGCGGTAGGACTCAATGTCGATCCCCATGATCCAAACAAAAAATAAATAAAAACACTAAGAACGAAAATTGAAAGACAAAACTTACATCACTGTCTTCAGCACACCACGAGCAACCTAATCGTATAATATTAAGCAAAAACACGCTGCGATTTGAGAGCGATTCAAAAGACCTTGCTTCCACGTACGTGAACACAAACTCACTCTCTCTCTCTCTCTCTCTCTCTCGAGAAAGAAAACGAAGGGTCAGAAGCTAAGTTTCCATGGACGTCATCAGCGATTGACGTTATATCATTTCGGTACGCCTCTTTGAGTGAAAGCGTGGAGAAACGTGTTAAAGTTCATATTCGTCACTATGCTATAGCGACTAATGTCAACGGAGGGAAATAAAAACCGACCCAGTGAGGCGTAGCCCTGCACGAACTAGAGTTAAACGTTTTGTTTAAAGTCAAGAAAAGACTGTGTGAAGATTATAACTAACAGATGTCAGAAATTGAGATGCCAGTCACACAACAGCGAAGTAACAGACCCAAGGGACACTGACCAACGTCAAACGTAGCATGAGAAGAGAAGAAGAAGAAGAAGAAGAGAAAAGAGAAAAAGAAGAAGAAGACTTCAGGACAGATGAAAAAAAAATAAAGTAAAATAAAAAAAAGGAAACACCAGAGTAATGACCACTGAAGTTCGTCAAATAGGGGATGGGGAAGATACACACACTGAACACAAGGGACAGAGGCGAAACCACGACCAAAAAAAAAAAATAAATTTAAAAAAACACGACGACAAAAGACAACACACACACACACACAACACACACACACACACACACACCGGAGTTATGACCGCACTAATGATGTTCATCAAATAGGAAATGGGGAAAATACGGAATACAAGGGGGACATAGGCGAAACCACGACAAAAAAAAAAAAAAAAGAAAAAAAAAAAAGAAAGAAAGAAAAAAGAATGATATATTTTCTTTCGTTCCTGAAAAGAAAAAAAACTTTTTTTTTTATACGTGTGTAATTTCAATGAAGTGTTATTTTATGTTTGATTGAACTTTAGAGTAATTATAGGTAGACGTTTTCTTCCATTTTCATGAAAATAAACTTGTAGTTTGAGAGCCATAAAAAAAGGTTTTATGACTTTTTTAGTGTGCGTGTGTGTGTGCGTGAGTGAATGAAGTACTGGGTTTATATATATATATATATATATATATATATATATATATATATATACATGAGTGATTATACATGGAGTTTTACTTTTGTTTTGATGAATTACAACACTTTTTTTTCGCCGCTTAAGTGTGTTTTGTTAATGATGTTCATGATATACCCGTATTGTTCTTTTTCTTTCTATACTTAGGGTATGGGTTAAGTATTCACAATTTGTTATACCGATTTTTTTTTAAAGAGAGAGAGAGAGAGAGGAGAGAGAGAGAGAGAGAGAGAGAGAGAGAGAGAGGTCTTTGCCACTTGTAAACGTGTTGCGCAAGCTCCAGTTCCGAATGACATTATATGAAGTAGTGTTTGATACTCAGCGATCAAAAAAAGAAACAGCGTGTGTGAGAGAGATACTTTTTTTCTATACGTTTTACATGGATGAACTGTTTACAATTCATTCATGTGAAGCCATGTTATATGACACTTAACAAAGGTTTTTTTTAACCCAGTTTTCATTCGTTTTTTTTTTTATGCCTCATCTCTCTTTTCTTTGCACGTGCGAGCGTCACTGATAGACATGGATGTTTGTCAGTTAATGTCTATTGTGTTATGTATATTGTTGTGTGTGTGTGTGTGTGTGTGTGTGTGTGTGTGTGTGTGTGTGGTGTGTATGTGTGTGTGTGTGTTTTACATACACGAGCAATCACTATTAATACAAACGCGAGCATTGTGTATGCTTATGAGCAACCAGCGTTCTCATACACACGCGGAAACAAACAACAACAAAACCCCAACACCTACACGAAAACACTGTGAGTTTAACGCAACCTTTAATACGTCTTCACTGGGGGGGGGGGGGGGGGGGGGGACTGGGGGGGGGGGGGGGAGGAGGAGGAGGAGAGAGAGAGAGAGAGAGAGAGAGAGAGATGAGAGATGAGAGAGAGGAGAGAGAGAGAGAGAGTAAATATGGTAACCATCTTGTTTTGAAAACATGTCCATTCCAATTTATATCTGCATTGTATTTTTTCGATTTTATAACGTGAAAGTAGGTACCTTTGGAAGGAGACTATATCAGGAAGACAATGGTCAAATTTGCATTTATAGATATACTGTTTTCCTAAAAGAATTATTAAATCTAAAACCGAGTCTGTAGATATGATTTCATCATATCCAAAAAGTATAACTTTCCTCACGAAATGTAAAGTTGTACATGGAAAGCATTTTGATTTTAGCAGTCTCTCCAAATTTTCCCAAAGCTGTTTTGAGTAATGACACTCCCAGAAAATATGCTCTATTGTCCTTAGTTTCTCTACAGAAATCACAATTGTTATTCCCCACTATCCCCATTTTCCTTTAAAACTACGTTAGTTCCAAGAATCCTGTGTACGATACGAAGCTGCAGCCATTTAAGTTTTTATTTCCTGTATTTTTTATGACTTTGGTTGAAAACCTTTTCCCAAGAAATTTCTGTTCCCAATTTTTCAGTCCATTTCTGGCACGAATTAGGAAGTTTGCTGTCAAATGTGAAAAGGTCATAGTACAGTCTTGATCCCTTGGATATAGAGTATATTATTTTTTTAGAGCTCTTGGTTTTTCTTTTATATTTTGATTAATTGATATATTAAGACCAGTTTTGCTGTATATATTTCCTAATAGAGCTTACACAGC
>JADBJO010020993.1:23535-30348 GCA_016801955.1 Conus betulinus | reverse complement strand
CACAGAAAAAGTACAGGAAATGGGAACACGAGGCAGAGTAACCGAAGGAAAGGAACCTTTATCAGTAACAGAACTCAACAAAGGGATTAGAAAGCAGCTACCAAAAACAGAACAGCACCAGGAAATAATGGAATTAAAAATTAATGGATATGTAAGGCGGCTGGGATTTCGACAACACAGAGCCACAGAAGACCAGGTGGATTATATGCCACAGTTCAGTTAGTAAAGGATGCACTCCAAGACCATATGCACAAGCAATAGCAGTCTGGCTTGACCTAGCAAAAAAAAATGGATCAAGAAACGGTCCTAAGCTGAAAATGCGCCAGTATTGGATCACAGGCCACATGTACAAACTGTACCGTCCAGTATCGTACAACCGACAAAGCCCGGATACAAAATGACCAGAGCAGCAGAAAAACAATGAAAAAAAGGTGTGTTTTGTCCCACAAGGTCGAGTTCTCTTGCCCATGCCACTTATCCTCTTCATGAAGGTATTCTGGATGACATCCGCAGGGATCCATGGGTGCAATTTATGCAGAGGACCTTGTGATCCGGTGGTCTGAAAAAATATCAAGCAGTCACAGTCCGCAAGGATCAGGAAGCTCATATGAACAAGATCGAGACCTGGGCAAGAAAGGGCTTGTTACCATCAATGCCAGGAAAACAGTAAATGCTATTTCAGCCTGGCTGCACAGAACAAAGTGCTTGCCTCCAGTGTGAATGGTCACATTCTTCCAAAGGACCAGTCACCAAATTATCTATCAGTCACCGTTGACCTCAAGAAATAAATCGAAAACGACAGATGGATAGCTACCACAGCAAGAGTCAGACTGGCGCATGGCGTTGATGAAAAAATATCAGAAACATCCCAGGGTACAGATCATACAATCAGAAGAAACTGTACCTTGGACGAGTAAAACCTGGTCTTGGAATATGCGGGCAGCTGTATCAGGGACAGCATCCAAAACAGCTTCGACAAGGCTCAAGAGTTCAGAATCAGTCATCCACAATCATAAAGGTGCAACTCACGTCAACCTCTGATTCAAAGGTCATGAATACTCTAACAGGACTTCAGAGCCTCAAAAGCGGACAAAAAGATACTAAAGTCTTCATACAAGCAGCTGCCAAATCAGAGGATATAAAGAATCACCTCATGCACAAAAGAATGTCAGAGCTTACCAAGTACCGACTGAAGCACAGCAGCTTTGGGCACGTGGCTGCAGACATGAGAGACAGGATCCTGACTTTTTGCAACAAGAGAACCAAGACAGTTCCACCACACACGTTCAGGACCATTCTGGAAAAGATGTCAAGTCCCAAATTGACATGTCGCCGAGTCTTGGCATTTAAAACAAAGGATGCACAGTCAGCACTGAGAGAAACCCAGTATCCTGATTGACTACATAGAGAGAACATATCCAAAAGAGTTCTGGACACATGCATTACAGATGGGTCAGCAGAAGAGGCTACCAGAAACGGAGGGGGATGTGGATGAATTTTCCTTGAAGCTGGATGGATGAATCTCCTGTCTGACAAGCCATCCGGACTGGAAGATGACAAACTATCAAAGAAAGGGACAGCAGCCCAAATGCGAAGCAGGAAGTTATCCTCCTTCCAAGAAAGCCAAAAGGGAGAAACAGAAAAACAAGATGAATCTGAGCAGCACCCAGTCTTCAACAAGAAGAGGCGTCGTACGATATGGCTCAGACACCCAATGAGCATGTGAGAATCAGGAAGAGCACTCAAAGATCAAATGCCACTTGTCCACACATTTCGATTACGACGAGGTCTTCAGGGTGCTCATGCGTACGCTTAAGACCCTGCAACGCCTTCCTGCCAGGGACTCTGTCCCACACATTAAAAAAGCCAAGAGCAGACACCGGGCCTGCCAACACAGTGACGGAGGGGAAAAGCTCGCAGAAGGACACCAAAGAAGGGCTTGGGGATACTCCATGACAGGAAAAATAACATAAAAAACTAGTTTCAGGCCTGGTCAGAAGATCAAGTGCACCCTCGAGGTGACCATGGTCATTCTTCAAAGGAGATTGGGGTCAACAACTTCTATAGCAGTAAATCTTGGACCTCAAGAATGACCCTAGAAGAAGAAACGACAGATCGCCGCGCGCAGAGCAAGAAGAAGCCGAGACAAGGAGGTGGGGGCCTCTGCCTGATTGACAGCAACCTGGGCACTTGCCTCTGGTGTAATCCGGTCGAGTGTACAAAGAAGAAGCAGAGAGAGGAAGCAGAAGAAGCAGAAGGGTGGGGGTGATCAAGTCTATAACTTAACCAAAAGGGCAGGAAGTGGTTGCCATATCACGTGTATCGGGTGGATGGAGCAAGAGTCACAATAGTGTGGCAGGAAACAGTGGAGGTGTGGAAAAAATGTCACTATGAAGGCCAAGGGACAGTCTGTGACGGGACCAGTGTCAGGTGAGTGGCAGCTGAATGAGCGCAGATTGGACGGACTGAAATCCGTTTTGCAAACACAGCATACTCCATCCTATAACGGACTCGACCCACCGCCCATTTGCACTCGTTTATCAACTCCCGCAATCATTTTCAGCCATCGTTCTGGGAAACTCGCGCAACATGCAATGAATGACAAACATCAATTTAGGACAGGAGCGGCCTTGGATTGGAGTCATAGCGGACGGAGAGAAACCAGTCGTGTGCTCTGTCACGGATGCTATTGGTGTGAGAAAAAAAAAAAGACACGGTTAAGCACCTGTACAGGTGATCCTCCACACGAGTATGCACAGAAGTCTAATTAGAGAAGGCAGGGGACACACACACACCCCAACACCAACCACACACCAAACCCACACCACCCCACAACACACCCACAAACGTGTAGACGCACAAAAGTTAAGTTTGTGAGAGTGTAACAGCGGAGAGGACGAGAGATCAGGAAGAGATAGAGAGCGAATTGACAGAGGAGAGGAGGAGAAGGGAAAGAGGAGGGAGGAGAAGAGGGGAGAGGGGAAAGAGGAGAGGAAGAGGAGGGGGGAAGAGAGATAGACCGGTGGGAGAGAAGCGAGAGGATGTGGGAGGGGAGGAGGAGGGGAAAGAAAGGTAGGTGAAGGAAGGGAGGAGAGGGGGAAGAGGAGGAGGAGAGGAGAGTTGGAAGGAGAGAGGGAGGAGGGGGGGCGAGGAGAAGAGAAAGAAGGAAAATGGAGAGGGTGAAGAGAGGGGGGAGGGGGAGGGTGAGGAAAGAAGAGAGGAAAAGGATTGCAGAGATTTGAGAAAGAGGACGAGCAGAGGAAAAGAAAGGAACGAGGAGGGGAAAAAGAAAGAGAGAGAGAGACGAGGAGGGGACTGGAGGATAGAGAGAGAGAGAGAGATGACCGCGAGAGAGCGAGAAGAGCGAGAGAAGAGCGATTGACAGGCAGAGAGGAGAGGAAGAAAGAGAGAGAGAGATGAATTGACAGAGAGGTGAGAGAGAGGAGGAGTTGACAGAAGAAGGAGAGATAGAGGAGAGAGAACTTGACAGAGAAAGAGAAGAGTGACGAAGAGAGAGAGAGAGGGAGAGAGAAGGAGGAGAGGGAGAGAGAGAAGGAGAGGGATTGACCAGATGAGGAGAGAGAGAGAGAGTGACAGAGATGAAGTAGCAAAGAGATGACAGAGCATGAGCGGAGAGAGAGAGAGACGAGAATCGGATAGAGAGGCAGGAGAGAGAGGAGAGAGAGAGGGGAGAGAGAGGAGAGAAGAGAGAGGGATTACGGAGAGGAGGGAGAGAAGAGGCTGTGAAGGCACACGAGCTGGCCAGACAAGTGGAGAAAGGGATACCAGCGATTAAATGGAAGCCAACAGGGGATCATCCGCAGACTCTTGCACTAAACGGTCCCGTCTAATCATCAATACAATCAGGATGTGACTGCAGCAGCACTCCCAAAGCTTCTCTTCATTAGTTTTCCTCTCTTCTTTCAGCCAGCGTGTTTAACGTATACATAAATGGCATTATCGCAGAATTTAAAGGTAAAAAAACAGCGACCCCGCAGCAAGGGCCACGTTCACTTCCCCAGGAATGGGAACACCACCCAGTGCGACATCCCACACAAACCAATGGGAAAACCAGCAGAAGAAGAAATCTGTCACAGCAACAGGGATCAACCCCGAGCTATTATGGTCAGGTATCGTGGACACTTTGGTAGAATTCGTTTTCAGAGCACTGCGCTGAAATCGACCAATAGTATGATCGAACCGCCTGACTTGCCACGTAGAAACGAATAAAATAATATGAAATTTAGTATGATTAGAATACCTGATAGAATAAAAATCTTCCTTTAAAATCCGCTCTTGTAACCGGCAAAGGGATACAAATGCTGTCTGGCTATCATAAAATTTCCATGTGAGTTATAGGAAGTAGAGGGGCTACAAAAGCTAAAACCCAGCCAAATAACCAGCGTCAAGACACAAACAAGCTACAGCTGCTGACGTTTTGCCAAATCTCATCGAACTGAAAGGAAACTGAAGGACAACAAAACGATCCAACGTAATCAGCCAGATGATCAGAAATTACCACTTCACTGGACAATAAAGACAAAAAGCCAGCCCCCCCTTACAGGTCCCACTGTTTTTCAATGTATCATCTTCATGGAGGTATTAGTCCACGGAAATCATCATCAGCTACCCCAATAGCGGATGTAATGAGACACCCATCAGAAAGTCAGCCATGGTGAGGTTGGTGACAAATCCACTAAAGCCGCCCGAAGACGCCATGCTCCTCACACACAAACGTGCCACAGAAGCAAAAGACGTTTACCACTCAGAGACACTGGCAGGCGACCAGCCACAGAAATCCTCGGTACATCCATGACTGCAGCAAATCTTTACATGATGAAATTTCGTCTTCCGGCTGCTAGACATGATAAGAATCTGTATTATGAGGAAGTATTTCAGAGCAGCAAAATTGTAGTTTAGAGAGCTGGATTATTAGGCGTATGTGTTGACAGATCTTTGAACACATTGGAAGGAAATATTTCAACAGGACCTGCTGTCCATGTGGAGTTCTTTTAAGTGTGGCGCGTGAACTGGAACACCACACTGACCCCCCTGATCGTCCCTGAATGGACAGTGAAAGTTACATTCAGTTTTTCTATGCGAAGCAAAAGAAAAAAAAAACACAGTGAGAAAGACTGATAGGTGTCCAACACAGTCAGCATAGTGGTGGGCCAGATGTCAAACACGGTGGAGGGCACGGTGCCCGGTTTCACAGAGGAGGGATCATTGTGGAGAGAGGTCAGAGGATTGTTGGACAAGGAAAGCGTGGTGCAGACTTTCAGACAAAAACAAAAAGTCAGGTGTGACATGCTGGAGTTTGCGTTTCCACTAAGATCAAGAAGACCTGACGTTTGCCAGTTGAATTTGACCAGGAACCTCAACGAACACTGCTGTGCAAGGACCACACCAATGAGCAAGGGGTGTTGTTTCTGATATCATGCAGTGTCATACCTGACCCCCAGTGGCATCCAGATAGCGGAGCTGGGGGGGAAAAGAAAAGAGCTGCAGAGAATGGTTGAGGACACAGAAATGATTTGAGGTGAGCCTGACAAAGGCAATCTACAGGACATGATACGTGGCAAGCTAATTCATCGTCATACATCGGACAGTGAGGCCATCTATCACACACATGGTCACACTGTGTACACATATTGTTGAAAGCCTGCATCGAAGAAGGCCTGGACATTTCAGATCTTGACAGCCCTCTTCATCCTGGTGTATCAATGCAGTCGTATGCGTCCATTGCACCGTGTGTAGACAGGCAGGCAGTCATTGAAGTCACCAGGACAACGATAGTGACTGTGAGGACAAGAGTCATTGGATTTCATCGGGGTGGACATGAATATTCTGATTGCCACTGAAACTGACAATGCAGGGAAGGCAAGGCCTGATGATAGCAATGTACAGACTCCCTGATGCAAAGGGCAGTTTTTTTCGTCTGAGTCGTCTGGCAGTGAGATGTTAAATCACAAGCCGAGTTTTCGAAAGGCAGGCACTCGCCATTACTACATGTAAACATCCTGGAGCAAGGGGGAATGTTTACAAAAGGTTTCATGCTGTTATCCCTGACCAGTCTGTTATGAAATCACACCACTAGGCTATATGATATAAATGCTGGACCTCATCATTACAATAACAGTGAACGAGACAACGGAAGAGAAATGGGCCATTCAGTATTTTTAATACCCTTCTATAGTCGACGAGGGTTAGTAGAAAAACCCACGACCAGAAACATTGCTTCCTGGCCACCCATATTTTGTAATGGTCAGTCAACCACAGAGAAAACCAAGCTTCGTGTCAAATGACCATCACGGCATCAGGGCCATTTTGTCATCTGTGCCAGCCAGGTCGGCTGAGGAAATAAAAGAATGTGTAGATATACTTGCCTAACGTGCTTCTTTGTGGAATAAATCGTAGAGTTTTTTTGGCCGTCCGTATTGTTTACTTCCTGAATTCACCACACTGTCCCCGCCAAGCCATAATATCTATCTTGTGCTCGGACACACACAAAGAAGGTACTACAGCTTTCTTTTATGTCATCTAGATTATACGATAGTCTGAAGTGTATTAAACATGTCTTTGATGAGGAAAAGGAAGTTGTCCAATGAGTCCAGACAGTGATGCAGCTGTCCGCATTCACTGTCTGTCATTGTCGACCAAAGAGTGTATGTACATTTTTGGCAAGGGAGGATATATCTTTACCGTGCAAACACTTGTCCATAGGCCTGACAGCCGTTTTAGCGAATGCAAACGTGACCTTGTTTCCGTAAAAGGTAATAATAACAGTTCTGAGCCAATGCACAGTTGGAAACC
>JADBJO010020993.1:11035-18535 GCA_016801955.1 Conus betulinus | reverse complement strand
ATGGAAATAGTGTATGCAAATGCTAGTATAGGCCTACGTACGAATGTGTGTGTGTGTGTGTGTGTGTGTGTGTGTGTGTGTGTGTGTGTGTGTGTGTGTGTGTGTGCGTGGCGCGTGTGCGTGTGTGTGTGCGTGTGTGTGTGTGTGTGACTAGCGCGAGAGAGAAGAATAGCGTGTGTGCGCGCGTGCGCGTGTGTGCGTGTGCGTGTGTGCATATTAAACTTTGAAATTGAAAAAGCAAATACTGTTTTCTAAATGTAACAATTTAAACGATAAATTACAAAGCCAAAAAAAAAAAAACAAAAAAAAAAAAAAAAACTGGAAATATTTTACACAAACGAGCCAACTGGGCTTAACATCAACGAATTTACAAATGTAAAAAAAAGGCGTGGAGATTCTGGAAAATGCATAGGGAATCTTTTGTCGGAGTTGGAGAGAGATGAGTTAAAATAGGAACAGTTAAAAAGAAAATGCAGAGTACTGAAACTGTCGACTGCTCCACAAGCGCATTGTAAATTTCTGTGGAATTTTGTACGAAGAGCGTTAACTTTAAGCCTATAAAAGAGAGATTCCAGTTTCCGAAATTTGTGTACATGTACATAGTCTTTGTATACAGTTTACGAATTTGATTGGACGAGTTAGATGGACGAGTAGATTTCTGAGTTCTTTGAACAGCAACTCAGTGAAGAATCTTGTACATGTATTTTAAAGAGAACTGAATCTTTATACAGGTTATAAAAAGACTCAAAAGAGACTTTATTTAAGAGTCCATAGGCTTCGTGAAGACTCAAGGTATTTTGACATAGACAGAATTTTCAGAGTTTTTGGATCCCATACGGGCAGTTCTGTCTGCCCATTCATTTCCTACAATCCCACAGTGTGACGGAATCCAGCAAAAGTCCACTGTTATCCCTCTAGATGTAAGGAAATGGATCAGAATTTTTAGTTCGGTGATAATCTCGGCGCGATTGGTAGCAGCAAAACAGATTCCATTGCTTGAAGAACAGATTTGGAATCAACACAAAAAAGTATTCTAGAAAATTCACGTGAATGTCAATAATATAATGCAGAGCCATTAGAATTGCTATCAGTTCAGCCGTAAAGACAGAAAAAACCCCTTCCAAGATGAAAAGATTTATCTGCTTTCAAAGCAGGAATAACAAAGCCGGAACCAGCATTGCCATTTAATAGGGATCCGTCTGTATAAACTTTTAAGTGATTAGGATAACTATCGTCAATATGTGACTTGGCCCATACCCTAAGACGTTATTATTAACATTCTTTTGCAAGTCAGTGTATTTATAATCAAACCTTGCCGGGATGAGTTCCCAACTAGGAATGGGACTCAGGGGATAACGTGGAGCATGGGTTTTTGTGATCAATTTTGGCAGATTTCAACAGGTTTGAGGAGTACGTAAGGATGGTTTTATTTGATCGTATTGTTTTTGCGCGTTTTGGAAAATCTAAATCAGATCGCATGTCAAGTTCATCCTCATTTGAGTTCTGAACAGTAGAACATCTTAGAATGTATTTAGCACAGGCTAATTTTCGATAAGCATCCAGGGGCAAAACGCCAGCTTCATGATATGTCCCTAAAATGGAAGCGTAAAGGGGAACTCCCAGGGCTATTCTGTATGCCTTGCAATCTGTGCTTTGTAACTTTTTTAAAAGATACTTAGGAGCTGAAAATATACTTCCTGTGCATATGAAATCCTTGTCCTGACCAAAGAATTTGATAAATGAATTAAAGTGCACGTATCCTGTCCCCAACTCTGGTAGCTCACAACTTTAAGAAGATTAAGAGCTTTCCTTGCTTGAGTTATGATATATTCAATATGTGTGTTCCATGATAATTTTGAAGTAAGATGTACACCTAAAAACTTTATACAAGATGTGTAGGTAAGTACAGTGTCATCCATCTTAAAAGTAGGGAGATTATGAAAACTACCACCAGCGTCAAAAAGCATCATATGAGATTTCTCAGCAGACAGACATAACCCATTCTCAAACATAAATCTAGCGATACTGTCTAAGTCTCTTTGATATAATTTTTTCATGTATGTAATTGACCTTAAAGGTGTGTTCTTTTTTAAAGTAACATTCATCCATATACAAATATCGTGCAGCAGCGTACTGAACTAAAACTTGAATTTTTAGAAATACTTTTTGTGAGATCATGCGTTAGGATATTAAAAAAGCAGGGGCAGTTACAGAACCCTGAGGGATGCCCATCTCCACAAATCTCTTGCTAGAATATTATTTCCTATTTTTGTTTGAATTGTTCTATTAGCCAGAATTCTTTGAAGTAATCATAAATGTGACCAGAGAGACCTATCATTTTAAGTTTATATCATGCCATGCTTGATCATACGCCTTTTTGACATCGAAAAAAGTTGCAAGTACATTTTTTCCCCGGGCAAATTGACGTTTTACCTGAGTTGTAAGCTTTACAAGGTGATCAACAGTCGATCGGCCTTTTCTAGATCCAGCCTGAGCGGTAGGAATATGTCCATTTTTTTCACAATGATAAGTAAGTCTATTTAATACAATTTTTTCCATTAGTTTACCAGTATGAGAGGTGAGAGCGATAGGACAATAACTATTGATATCAGAGTTAGGTTTGCCCTGCTTGAGAATAGGCACAATGACAGAATCTTTCCAAACAGACGGAGTCTTCCCATCTATCCAACATTTTTTCATAATGGTATACAGAAATGTTGTAAAATTGATTGGAGGGTTCCTTAACATTTCGTTTGAGACTGCGTCTTAAACCAAGCTGAAGTTTCTTTTTGTGACAATGACGATATAGCATTTTTTTTTATTCTTCTAATGTTATTTCTGCATTTAAATAATGTTCGTTGTTTTCCTCTGGGTCAGAATAGATATGGTTATTTGATTGGTCTTCCCTCAAAGTTCTGCACTTTTCTGAGAGACTAATTTTGGAGCTATTTTTTGCAAAAAAAAATCAGCAAACAGTTCAGCTTTTTGAGCTGATGTTGGGAATTGTTCATGCCCTACGGTGATTGGATAAGTGGGTAAATGTATTCCATGTTTCATTTCGTGTATCTTTGTCCATACCTTTTTAAAATCTTTGTTATCATTAACTTCATTTACACAAAAAATGACCAGTAATCGCTTTTGGCTTTTTCTATAATCCTAGTACTATCATTTCTCGCCCGTTTCATGGGGAGTAAGTCATCTACTTTTTTGTCTTTCGCGTGTATTTTGAACTTTGATTTCTTTTTTATTAACAGCATCTTTGCAGGATTCCGTCCACCAGACCTTGCCAGCATGTTTAGAGGATTTTGTCTGACTAAATTTGGAATTGCCTCGGTTGCAGCTTTCAAGACCGAGTCAGAAAGTTACAATGCATTTTATCAATATCTGGGTTCTCCAGCATGCTAACATTAGAGGACATGAAAATGGACTTGAATTTATCCCAGTCAGCTCGTTTATAATTACATTTTGTGATTTTATCCCTTGTATGCAGAATTGTAAATCCTCTCAAGGAAATGGTAATTGGGAGGTGATCGCCACCTGAAGTGTTATTATGAACTTGCCATGCACAGCTAGTCGCTAGTATGGCGAAATCAAAGACAGGTCAATAGCAGATGGTTTGGTGGCTAGGAACATCAGGCAATCTGGTTATGGTTCCATCATTTAGAAGAAAGAGTGCCGAGTCCGAATATTCTCTCCACTAGACGATTGGAGCTAACCTTAGGGTAGCCACTATCCTGAAATGGGGCATGTTCATTAAAGTCACCGGCTACTAGCCACTTTTCATTTTGGGTACCCAGGGTACGTAACCAGTCACTGTTACAATCATCAACACCTTTAGGGAGATAAACAGAAAGAATGTGTGTGTGTGTGTGTGTGTGTGTGTGTGTGTGTGTGTGTGTGTTCTTCTTTTGCTCTTCCTCCTCCTCCTAGTCCTCTTCTTCTTCATCTTCGTGTGTGTGTGTGTGTGTGTGTGTGTGTGTGTGTGTGTGTGTGTGTGTGTGTGCATGCGTGCGTGCGTGCGTGTGTGTGTGGTGTGTGTGTGTGTATTTCTGATTCTCTTCTTCTTCTGCTTCTTTGTGTGTGTGTGTGTGTGTGTGTGTGTGTGTGTGTGTGTGTGTGTGTGTGTTTCTTTTTATTTCTGATTCTCTTCTTCTTTTTCTTCTTCTTCTTCTTCTTGTCCTTGCGTGCCTTTGCGTGTGCGTGCCTGTGTGCGTGCGAACATGAGTGCATGTGCGCGCACGCGTGTGTGTGATTGTGTTCTTTACGTCTTCTATTTTCTTCTTCCTCTTCTTCATCATCATCATCATCATCATCATCATTATCATCATCATCATTATCTTCTTCTTCTTCTTCTTTTCTTTCTTTCTTTCTGCGTACGCAGGCTGATACTCCTGTATAGGCAGGCAGTGGAGTTTTGTGTGTATGACCGTTTTTTTATCCACCAGTAAGGCAGCCATACTCCATCTTCGGGAAATTCTTCTTCTAATTCTTTTTCTTCTTCTTCTTCTTCGTCTTCTTCTTCTTCTTCTAGAAGATTTCTGTCGGGCATAGCTGTAAGCCTATAATCAGTCACACTCAGTACAAGTGCGGGGTGCAGCCGGTAGAGATGGCACTGTTCAAATGCCTTTAAGCGCCTTTGAATTTCATGGCAGATAGACCTTTTTGCATTAAGAGCAATATTCTCAACATGCTTTCTAAAGATTAGCACCCTGTCACAGCCTATGCTGAAATGGCGTATGTTGTCAGTTGATTCTGTTTGTATTCCATTGAAGGAATCCAGTGAGGGTACTTGTCCTGATGTCTTGCTGTTAAGAGTACACACCAATATCTGGGCATTGGTAGGGTTGATGGACGATCAAGTTGTTTGGGGGTTTTTTTAAACGCCACTAAGCAATGTCATTCAGCTGCTGCTTAACTGCTTTCGTTCTCGTTTTAGCATTCTTTGGTGGTTTTGCAGATCAGACCGCCATCTGCTAGTGTCAACACTCGAGTAATTATGTTTTTCTATTGAGGTTTGCACGGCCTTTAGTGTAAACATTGTATGAAACGGACTTCCGGCCGGCCTCTGATGTCAGCAGGCCACAGGTGTTCAGCGCTCTGAGTGTTTTGAGTGAGAGGTGTGTATAGGAGAGAGTGGATGCTCCAAATATAGTACAGAGTTCTGGCTGTACAGCAGTGGTAGGTATTTATTTGTTTATTTCCGTGACAACAACGTCTCGATCGAAGCCCGGAGGGAAGACAAGGCCAGCGAACCAGTGTAGGGCCCGGGGCAAAATGGCGGTGGCCGGTGCGGCCCCGTCAGTGGACCCAGTGTATGTGACCGCGCGTGCTTTGCCGCAGTACGAGTCCCTTCCAACAACCTACGACATCTGTGTAGCAGCAGAAGCAGTGTCAGGAAAGGGAACGATTCGGAGAGCACAGCGAATTAGAGGATTGTGGCAAAATTTACCCCAAACAAAAGAAAGACAGGGACGTGCTATTGTTAGAGGTTTTCTTTTCCAGGGGGGGGGGGGGGGGGGGGGGGGGGGCAAGTGGCTCTATTAGACACGAACCCCTTCAGTGTTAGAGGACAGGGGAGGAGAAAGCCTTCCACGAAACTGTGGGTGGATAGTGTTCCACTGCACATCCAAAACAAAGACATTGAAGACGCGCTTAAAAAAAATTGGTGTGGAGCTACGTACGCTCCTCAGTGCGCAACGAGCTGGCACGAACCCCAGGGGGACAACTGACACAGTTTGAAACTGGCCACAGATTTGTGTTCATTACACTACCACGCACACCTCTGCTGCCAGTTTTAAAAGTTGGTGTGTTCACTGCAGGCGTCTTCTATAGGGAGATGAAACAAAAACTCAGATGTAGCAAGTGCCTGCAAGAGAACCACGCGGCAGCGAACTGTGACAATCAGGTTTATCTGTAAAAAACTGCCTACAGCCAGGACACAAGAGAATTGACTGTCCGAAAGATATGCCAAAATCAAGTGAACCGAGCGACCAGGCCAGCGCCGAAATATCCGCCGGACAACACACCCGCACGGAGCGGTGGGGAACACAAACATAACGGTACCGCCGCAGCCGCACAAGGCGGGGCCGGCGTGCTCCGGTAGTCCTAACACGGAACAACAACACACGAAAAGAGGGGGAGAAAGCAGACAACACCACGCCACGCGGCACTGCGGAGAGTGGCGCATCAGGAAGAAAAGAAAAGAGAGAGAGAAAGCAATCGCCGACGGACGAGCTCGAAGCGAAACGCCCAACAAAGATGCCTGAGCGTCAACAGGGGGAAAGTGAAGAGTCTGGGCTAGCAGACGAAAGTGGAACCTGATATGTGCACACGGCAAACGGACTGACCTCACCCTTTTCGACCTACAGTTTTGAGTTACGGACTAACGATTATGGTACTCTGATCTATTAATGCCTTTTCTTATGAGAATAACAGCATATGTATTGGTACACTTAATGTCCGTGGCTTTAGAAATAAGTTAAAAAAGAAGAACAACATTTAATTTCATGAGGAAACACAAACATAGACATCTTATGCCTACAAGAAACATACATAACAAAGATATTATACCAAGAAATCAATGCACAATGGACAGGAAAACGCCTATTACAGTCCAGGCACAAACAGAAGTAATGGACTCATCATTCTCATAAATGATAAACAAATGAAAAACAGAACTCATCCAAGCAACAGATCGAATACTGTTGATAAAGGTTGTATTAGAAAATAAAACTAATGTCATAGCTAACTGCTATGCCCCTAACTCAACAAGTGATAAACTAACATTTCTAAATCAGCTTAATAGAATAACTACAAGGACAAGATTATGATCATCTTTGGGTCATGGGTGATTTTAATACAGCAGTACACCCCATTGACAACATTTCAGGAAAATCTCACCCACAACAAGAAAGAGAAGCTCTTTCAGATTTATTAACATCCTACGATTTAAAAGATACGTGGCGAACATTCCATCCCGATGCCAGAGATTACACTTGGTCCAAATCTACCCCGTTTATTGCAAGAAGAATTGATTACATATTTTGTGATGCGTTTTCATACAGATCCATACGGGGAGCAAATATTGAAATATTCCCACACTCAGACCACAAACTTGTGAAAGTTGAATGTAATATGAATAAATTCCAAAGAGGTCCAGGATACTGGAAATTCAACAGCTCGTTGCTGTCAAAGGAAGAGTTTCTAAATGAAACAACTAACTCATTGATGCCCACTTTACTCAGTATGGCAAGGAAAACCCACAAAAGGCATGGGAAATGTTTAAAGTAAGATATAAATCTTTCTGTATAAACTTCTCAAAGGCCGCAAAAATTTGGCCTCAGCAGAAACAAACCAAAGTCAAACAGCTGGAAGAAATTGAACAAAAACTGTCATACAACCCTTGGATAAAGGCTTAGCAACAAAAGCACATCAACTTAAAAAAAAAATAACTGCAAGAACTGAAAGACGCACGCGGCGCTCAAATTCGATCAAGAGTCA